>JAKWBJ010000066.1:575000-668826 GCA_023159175.1 Wohlfahrtia magnifica | reverse complement strand
AGGCTCTTTTGGTTGCATCAGTTTTTGAGACCATAAAGGCTGGCATACTAAGGTCTATCCAACATATTATGGTCAAGGTGATAGTTAGCTGTGCCGAGGACCTGTATGGACAGTTAAGTGTATAAAGACAACTGGTCGCTAACAGCTCCCCTCCGTGCTATGGCACGTACCGGTTGTAAGTTGTTGCCTAGTCCACGTAAGCCGTCACTGCAAGGATGGTCCATCCCCTTACGGAATTTCATTGATCTTTGTGTAATTTTTAAAAATTGACTCAAATATTGTTAAATTCGAATTCCACCTTGTAGGACAATTGCTCTTCAAAGTTGTTTCCAGCATGTGCTGCTTATTTGCTTTTTTAAAGTATTTTGCTATTTTTCTGCAAGTATTTCCAATCCCTTTTCATTAATTTTTGGATTCAAAAGCATCAGGTAGGACATTATTGCACTTAAAATATTACTTTCGCGGTCTCTTACGAGCACCATATTTGATATATGTATCAGTCATATCGAATTCTTCAAAAAGGTTGCTTATTTTTATTTTATGTTACCTGCTATATTAAACATAATATTCGAAATTCACTTGGAAGCTTAAAGTGCCATACAAGAAATTTCTCTCAGTGAAATCTTTGATCCACATAACAATTGTAACTTTAGCCTCACCATTGGTAATAAGATTCTGTATGTGTGGTTTTATTTCTTATCTTTTGTTTTCCTTGAGCTGGGGATAAAGTTAGGATGGGAATAAAGTCAACATTTGTACCGCACTTTCCAACAATTTGTAGACACTTTTGAATTAATTTACGAAAACCGGAGACTTCAACGCTACTGAAAGGACGACAGTCTTCTATAGTAAAATCCATGAATGCTTCAGCGCAAGCACTTTTCTCTTCTAATGAAAACGTGAAAGCTCCGATTGGTTTATTATTTACTGTCTAATTTTGGGGATTTCATACATTTTTATTGCCCCATATTTTTGTAGAAAATTGTTTGCTTCTGATCTTCCATGTAAGTAAATACATATGTATATGAAATTTTTTGGAAATTTGTCATAAGTGAACGATCGTAAATATTCTTATTTGCCGTTTGTATATGCAAAACATTGCAATGTGATTTAAAAAATACAATAACAAGCGCAATAACCCTTTAATTTTTTATTTTAAAATACAGAAATTTTTTATAAATGGGTTTTTAATTGCGATATACAAAATTCTATGAATTTGCTTAATGTTTAAAATAAAATTTTTTTTGTCTTGGATTGTCTCTCGGGCACAAAACAAAGAAGAAACACAAACAACGATGTAAAAGCATACCATTTCTTGTATTCATCCATACACGCATGTCATATGAGTACTTAGTATACACACGAGTACTTAATGTACCAGGGCACACTTACGAAGGTGTGAGCTGTCAAAGTTTGTTTACTTTTTCTTCTTTTGTTTACATTATTACAGCCGCCATTTTTTAAATTTAAATCTTGGTTGCCAGATTGAAAATTTAAAAAATCAGTGCATTACAGAATAGAATCAGTACATTTATAAAATAATACTAGGTATCTAATTAAAAACTAAATTAAATATGTAAAGAATTTAGAATTGTTTAAGCTGTTATTTTTGTAGCGATTTTACTAAAGAAATTTTTATAAACAATACATGCATACGTACATACATACATATATGTATATAAACAGGTTTAATATAATTCTAGCTCTTTTGTTCTTTGTGTATAATATTTTTTTTCCTTTTTTTTAATTCTTTAACAGTTAATCTAAAAACTGAATCAGCAAAAACGTCTGAATGTGGTAAATAATTGCATATTTTTTCAAAATTCTGAAATGCTCTTCTTGTTCAAAACTTCTAAAATCTTTTAAGCTTCCAGTTTTTTCGAACTGTTTCGGTAAAATTTCTGATAAATACTCATCAATTAGAATATTCATATCAATATTTTTAATTGAAAACATGTTGGCTACATAAGGCAAATCACTAAATGGAATATCAAAACCTAAATTGAATACACTAAGCTTTTGGTATTTATTAACCTTCATCTCAAAACGCTCTCCCAATGAAGTTAAAGTGGCATCAGCTCTTTTCCTAAATAAAGCAATAATAATATGCATAAAAGTTTGTATTTATTTGATAAATTAAATTCATAAATATTTGCAATTGAAATGTTTTCAGAATCATATTATATAATAACCTTACATAAATTTAAAAACATTGTAAAATCATGAACAAACAATCAAGACCTAGTAAGGTCTGTTAGATAACTATTAGATATCTTTTTCTAAAAAACAACAAATATATTTTTTCCACAAATACACTTGTTATGTTCTCTAATTTTAAATAACCAGCTTTCATTTTCATTCATGATAATTCCAAATTTAATTCGAATAATATGATAAATATTGTAGTTTACCAGTTTACTTTGAAAAACATTTTATATCTGTGGAAAACGCTGTATTGCCTTTATTTGATAAATCGATTCAAAAAATCTAAGATAAAATCTGTATAAAACAAATACAAAAATTAAGCAGAACTAATCAGTGCATTTACTGATAAAACATAACGTCTGGTAACCTTATTTAACCCCTTTATATTTTACATACATAAAGAAAAATAAACAAAAGGATAAATACAAAGACAAGTACGCTGTTGTCATTGATCTTGGTCGATTGACTTTATAAAATTTCTTTGTGCCGGTTTGCTAGTAAATAAATCTATGCTACATTTTACACGGGCAGATAGCCGTGGATAATTTATTTTCAGCCTTTTCACGAATATTCCAGGGGAAATAAGTTCTCTGAGAATTCGTTTTTCCCGGGAATAAAATCCTCCTATTCCAAACAATCAGGGAGAATAGTTTTCGGAAAGGGAAAATTTATAAACTAATTTTAGAGCAAAGTTCAAGGATTTAAGTTATAATTGATATTGATAACTTATTAAATTGACACCTCTAAACATATGTGAAGAAAATTGAGAGATATTTTTCTGTATATTATATTTGTTTATAAATCCGTCCTGCGTAAACGATTTTGTTAAATTTTTATTGAACACATGTAGACCCAGCTGATAAAAGTGCAATAGCATATACTTCTTTTCAAAATTGAACCTGGGAGAATTTAAAATCGGGAGTAAACTTGCAAAATTCGTGAGTTTTGTTTTAAAATTATATTCTTTTCTAATCAAAGTTTGTTTACTTGCACTCATCATCTATTAAGAGATATTATTCAAAGGTAGATTTTCAAACGCTGTTTTTTAGAGGCTAATTAAGAAGTAGAAGAGGAATTTTTAGTTCATACTTTATTCTTACAAAACGAGTTATTATTACGGTGTATCTTGGTAACTGTAAAGCATAGAACCCTAATATACATATATATCAACGTGAGACTTCAAAGCTTGACTGCTGGACAAAAATTACTTGATGTCATGACCTTTGGAACTTCTTCAAGAAACCGTTATATTTGCAAAAAGAAGGCTAGAGATTTCTAAAGTCTCTGTTTAGATTTTTTGATTCGCATTTTTGTGAAAATATTAACAAACAGAAGGTTTATGCAATGATTTCTAGGAGACTTTGGGGGGTAAAGCTAAAAAATGCAAACACATTTTCAAGTACAACTTCCTTATAATAATGTGGGGAATTTTTTCACAACATTTTTTATCACATTCTCCCTTCATTTGACTTTCATAATACCTAATCTTTCGCCGGGGAAAAGTTCTCCATTTTCGAAGTTGTTTAGAATAAGGGATATAGGAAAAAATAAAAATTTCTCGGGGAGATTTTACTTAGAATAGGGGAACAGAGAATAGAGAAAAATTCCCAGGTTTTATTTAAAATTGACCCATTATTTCGGATACCTTCTGAACTAATAATATTGTGATTATAATTGTATTGCAAATAACTTTATTCTGTTAACAGATTCTTATCTTACACCATTATCTATGGGCTCACAATTTTATCGAATTCACTTTTACCGAAAACTCGTTTTATCAACATCAAAACAATTGCTAACAAGATGCTGCGAGGGCTAGGCTGTACGGTGGGTGTATCAAGACTTTTTAGCCAAATGCAACGTGCTCATCAAATATGAGTGTAACCTGACATTAGTGGTTTGTAATGGTAAATTTTTTTTTCCAATAGCACCAATTCGATGCTTGCACAGCATTTCTAAAGTATACTTTACATTTTTGTGCATTTTTTGTAGAAAAAACATGCACACCGTATTTCTATGAATATTTCATTAATTTTCAAACCAATATCACTTTTTAAAAAAGCTAATAACTTGCTTTCACTAAAAATTATTTATGTAGAAAAATCTGTGCAATAGTTGTTACTGTTTTCCACAAATGGTCTGAACCATGATTGGCAACCCACTGGGTAACCCAATTAAACCCACCCGTGTTTGATCGTTTCTAATAATTGTTTTGAAACTTTTGCGACATGTGGTCTGGTGTTGTCAAGCAAAATAATTACTAATAATAATAATAATAACAATAATAATAATAATAATAATAATAACAATAATAATAATAATAATAATAATAATAATAATAATAATAATAATAATAATAATAATAATAATAATAATAATAATAATAATAATAATAATAATAATAATAATAATAATAATAATAATAATAATAATAATAATAATAATAATAATAATAATAATAATAATAATAATAATAATAATAATAATAATAATAATAATAATAATAATAATAATAATAATAATAATAATAATAATAATAATAATAATAATAATAATAATAATAATAATAATAATAATAATAATAATAATAATAATAATAATAATAATAATAATAATAATAATAATAATAATAATAATAATAATAATAATAATAATAATAATAATAATAATAATAATAATAATAATAATAATAATAATAATAATAATAATAATAATAATAATAATAATAATAATAATAATAATAATAATAATAATAATAATAATAATAATAATAATAATAATAATAATAATAATAATAATAATAATAATAATAATAATAATAATAATAATAATAATAATAATAATAATAATAATAATAATAATAATAATAATAATAATAATAATAATAATAATAATAATAATAATAATAATAATAATAATAATAATAATAATAATAATAATAATAATAATAATAATAATAATAATAATAATAATAATAATAATAATAATAATAATAATAATAATAATAATAATAATAATAATAATAATAATAATAATAATAATAATAATAATAATAATAATAATAATAATAATAATAATAATAATAATAATAATAATAATAATAATAATAATAATAATAATAATAATAATAATAATAATAATAATAATAATAATAATAATAATAATAATAATAATAATAATAATAATAATAATAATAATAATAATAATAATAATAATAATAATAATAATAATAATAATAATAATAATAATAATAATAATAATAATAATAATAATAATAATAATAATAATAATAATAATAATAATAATAATAATAATAATAATAATAATAATAATAATAATAATAATAATAATAATAATAATAATAATAATAATAATAATAATAATAATAATAATAATAATAATAATAATAATAATAATAATAATAATAATAATAATAATAATAATAATAATAATAATAATAATAATAATAATAATAATAATAATAATAATAATAATAATAATAATAATAATAATAATAATAATAATAATAATAATAATAATAATAATAATAATAATAATAATAATAATAATAATAATAATAATAATAATAATAATAATAATAATAATAATAATAATAATAATAATAATAATAATAATAATAATAATAATAATAATAATAATAATAATAATAATAATAATAATAATAATAATAATAATAATAATAATAATAATAATAATAATAATAATAATAATAATAATAATAATAATAATAATAATAATAATAATAATAATAATAATAATAATAATAATAATAATAATAATAATAATAATAATAATAATAATAATAATAATAATAATAATAATAATAATAATAATAATAATAATAATAATAATAATAATAATAATAATAATAATAATAATAATAATAATAATAATAATAATAATAATAATAATAATAATAATAATAATAATAATAATAATAATAATAATAATAATAATAATAATAATAATAATAATAATAATAATAATAATAATAATAATAATAATAATAATAATAATAATAATAATAATAATAATAATAATAATAATAATAATAATAATAATAATAATAATAATAATAATAATAATAATAATAATAATAATAATAATAATAATAATAATAATAATAATAATAATAATAATAATAATAATAATAATAATAATAATAATAATAATAATAATAATAATAATAATAATAATAATAATAATAATAATAATAATAATAATAATAATAATAATAATAATAATAATAATAATAATAATAATAATAATAATAATAATAATAATAATAATAATAATAATAATAATAATAATAATAATAATAATAATAATAATAATAATAATAATAATAATAATAATAATAATAATAATAATAATAATAATAATAATAATAATAATAATAATAATAATAATAATAATAATAATAATAATAATAATAATAATAATAATAATAATAATAATAATAATAATAATAATAATAATAATAATAATAATAATAATAATAATAATAATAATAATAATAATAATAATAATAATAATAATAATAATAATAATAATAATAATAATAATAATAATAATAATAATAATAATAATAATAATAATAATAATAATAATAATAATAATAATAATAATAATAATAATAATAATAATAATAATAATAATAATAATAATAATAATAATAATAATAATAATAATAATAATAATAATAATAATAATAATAATAATAATAATAATAATAATAATAATAATAATAATAATAATAATAATAATAATAAATAATAATAATAATAATAATAATAATAATAATAATAATAATAATAATAATAATAATAATAATAATAATAATAATAATAATAATAATAATAATAATAATAATAATAATAATAATAATAATAATAATAATAATAATAATAATAATAATAATAATAATAATAATAATAATAATAATAATAATAATAATAATAAATAATAATAATAATAATAATAATAATAATAATAATAATAATAATAATAATAATAATAATAATAATAATAATAATAATAATAATAATAATAATAATAATAATAATAATAATAATAATAATAATAATAATAATAATAATAATAATAATAATAATAATAATAATAATAATAATAATAATAATAATAATAATAATAATAATAATAATAATAATAATAATAATAATAATAATAATAATAATAATAATAATAATAATAATAATAATAATAATAATAATAATAATAATAATAATAATAATAATAATAATAATAATAATAATAATAATAATAATAATAATAATAATAATGATAAATAATTTTTAAATCTTAATCTTGAGGTTTATAGTGGTGTCCGGTTTCCTACCAAAAGAGAAATGTTAAGAATTGCCATGTCTGTATTTGATCCTTTTGCTTTAATTGCCGACTTTTTGTTGTACTCTAAGATATTTGTACAACAGTGCTGGAAAGAAAATATTGGTTGGGATGACCCTATTCCTGAGTCTCCACACAAAAAATTCAAGATCTGATGGAAAGAATTTAATGAAGTTAGAAATCTCAAAGTACCAAGATGTTTGCCTCAAAACCTTTATAAGGCTTCTAATTTAGAACTTCATGCCTTTGTCGATGCGAGCCAGGAAGCCTTCGCCGCCGTTGGATATCTAAGAATAATCTATGAAACAATAATTGAGGTTTCTTTCGCGTTGGGTAAAACTATGTGCACTCCTAAAAAATTAATGAGTATTCCCCGTTTAGAATTGCAAGCTGCCGCATTAGGATTGCGCCTTAGTAAAGTTATAATAAAGAGTTTTGAACAACAAATCTCATCAGTTCGTTTTTGGTCGGATTCTCTAACGATAATAAGTTAGATTCATTCAAAGGAAAGACGTTTCAAAGCCTTTGTTAGCCACAGAATAGCCGAAATAATAAACAGTTCTAATTCGAATCAATGGAAATGGGCACCAGCCAGCTATAATTCTGCCTATGCTGGTACAAGAGCTACATATCCGCCGAAATTTAATAAAAAATAGTTTGTGGTTAAAAGAGCCTGAATTTTTAAGGGAAAGTAACATTTTCTGGTCGAAAGCTGAAATTGAGAGTTCTGAATTGCTTTCTGAAGAAATTAAACCGTGTCTCTTTAATTCAACATGTGAAATTGTTATGGAATTTTCTCGCTTTTCATCATTCACACAATTAAAGCGAACAGTTGCTTGGTTAATCGTTTTATTAAAATAAATCATTCACCGGGTTATCTAAATTTGGAAGAGCTAAGAGCTGCGGAATATACAATTTGCCGAATAGTACAGAGTGGATCTTTTAAAAATGAAATAAAAGCGCTGCAAGCTTCTAAATTAGAACCTAAGTCCAGCGCAATAAATTCACTTCTCCCTTATTTAGATGAAAATGGTATTTTAAGAGTGAATGGCCGTTTAGATAAGTGTGTGTACTTACCTTTAGATGCAAAAAGACTTATTATTTTGCCTCCAAAACATTACGTATCAAAGCTAGTTTTAAAGTATTATCATGTTAAAAATTATCATCAAAACTTTACATTAACATTTCTTCGTTTTTTTTATATTGTTTTCCCATACACAGCATTATTTAACAATTTAAAAAAGAATTTTTTTAAAAAAATTAATTTTTGGCGTTTGTTCTGTGATAGTTATTTAACGATATGTATTTCTTTAAAAAAACTGATTGCTTAAATTTTAAAACTCGATGAATTTTTTTTTAATTTTAAGCCATGCTTCAAACATTGGTGTAAATTTCTGTAGTAAATAACATATTTCGATTTTTCATTCAAGTCAGTTATTAATTTCATTTCTTTAGAAGGTGTTATTTTCATAACAAAATTTTAAATCGTTATGACTATCATGTATGAGGATATTGAAGATCAACTTGAAAAATATAACCAATATCAGAGTTCTCTTGTATAGAATTTACTGAAAGTTCAAAGTCGGTTACCCATTCAAATTTACCTTCTGGTAAAAACTCCGACATTGCCCAGCCGTATAAATTATTTGAATCTAAATACATAAAGTATTTTGAAGACAGACTTTGATCGAAATCAGATAAATATTTAATGTTCGCAGTGGAATGTCTTTGAGAGCATTGAACAATGCTACCAAGAATTCCTTTTTGTAAAAATTGTATCATGCCTTTTTCTATTAAGAGTTCTAATTTAATTTTAGTAATTTTTAACATTGAATCCCAAGATAGTCCTAGGGCAGTATAATAATGACATGGATCTGGGTTATTAATATTTTTTTTTAATTTTCAAAAACATCTGTTACAAGCAATACATCTGTTTTAAGATATAGCATAAAATAATCTTCTAAAGTTTTACAACCAAACTTAGCCCAAACTTTTAAAGTGAGAGTAAAATTTTCACCAGAACAGTTTGAATCTGTTAACTTATTATAAAATGCATCCCTATTTGGTAGACAAGTTTGTTTCAGTTTTTCAATTGAGTTTAAATAATTATATGGAAAAACACTTTTTCTTATAAGTAAGTTAAACTTTACTTTATCATCGAAATAAAAGGGTATAACAGTTTTTAAGTCTTCTTTAGATAAATTTTTAACTAAACTATCTAAGCTAAATGACATAAATTAATCTAAAAACCGTATTTCTATTTTCCTTTCTTTTTCTATGCTGATAAACTTCTATAAAGATATATATAATTTTTTGTTATTAGGTATAACATTTAGTGAACCATCATCAATAGCGTTGAGCTTTTTTACAAATAAATGACAATCATATTTAGAAAAATTATGCAAAAATACAGGTATAAAATTAGGTACTTTATAATTTAAATAACATGTTTTATGTGCTGGCCATCTATACTATCCACTGACATGACAATGGTCCCTTACTTTTGGTTCATTAATATTAGTTTTTGAGCAGATGTGGCAAATATTATTCTTTAAGAAATCTAATTCTTCGCTCTCAGATAAATCAGACATTGGTTGAACTTTCGATATATATTTTGTATTTATTTCCTTGACTTCTGCCACTAAACTTTTCACAAACTCGTTGGGAGAATCTTGGTCAATAAAACTTTTAAATTTATTAAACTCATTATTAAAGCTACACTTTAAGTAATGTGAGAAAGCATATGGAATATATTTCTCAACAAAAGTTGTTGACAAAATCTCGTCTGTTAGAAGACAAGTTGAAATATTTTTGAATATACATTTCGAGTCTGCATATATAGTAAATGATACATTAATCGACTTAAATTAATTCTTAAATTCTATAACAGACTTATCTTTATCAGGAACGTATGACGTAAGAGCGCTACAATGTATTTCATGCTGATTCAGTTTTTCAATTGAGTTAAAACTTTGTTAACAGTCGCCACATACAAAGGCTTTTTTACCGTGGTGATGACTTTGTTGGGTTTTTATTAATCTGAAAGAGTAAGAAAATATTATAATATTTATCTATATTTTTATGTATATACCTTTACATATTTTTTTATCAAAATATAGTGCGAAATAGTTTCCTGTTTAATTATTTTTTGAATGAAAAGAAGATAAACATGCTTCTATTTCTTTTGTTTTGTTTTATAATAAGATCCTAAAACAAAACCTGTTTCCTTTTCATAACCAAATACATTTATACTTATATTAGGGTAATTTCCTTCAAAAATAGATATATAATTAATTTTTAAAGGGAAAAATAAATCTAATTGAACTCTATTAATAACAATTATTTTGAGTGTTATACCAATTCTACAGCTGTGAGTATTATATCAATTTCCAGCTACAATACTGAAATCACAGCTCACTTGAAATAAAATTCGTCATTATTTTTTACATTCACACATCCTTTCTTTATAAATAATTTCGCTGGTAGTGGAATATCAAATGCATCATCAAAATCGTCAATATTATACATATCTTTCATTTTTGTATGAAATGTCTTTATTTTTAAATGTGTTTTTCCAAATCATCTAAAGGGTCCGGCAATTAATTTTTTTTTTTAACTACTGAATATTTGCTCAAATTTTTTTTTATTTGAAAGTACAATCCTTCCGGTTAATAATGGAAAATAATTCCATTCAAATGGCTGCCTAGGCTGGCCATGCAGTAGCCTACACGATCGGCCCATTTTTTAAGCACATTATCGATTGTGTGCAGCTGTATTTCACCAATGGCTTCACGAATATTGTCCTTTAAAGCGTCAATTGTCTCTGGCTTGTTGGCGTAACACTTATCTTTGACGGCACCCTACAAATAATAGTTCAACGGTGTCAAATCGCAGCTCTGAAGTGGCCAAACGACATCAGCTCTGCGGCTGATAATGCGATCTTCAAAAACAGGGCGCAAAACATCGAGTGTAGCTTCGGCTGTGTGGCACGTAGCGCCGTCCTGTTGAAATCAAATGTTGCTAATATCCTCCTCTTCAATTTTTGTGAACAAAAATTCGTTCAACATGGCCCGATAACGATCGCCATTGAATGTAACTGCCACTCCTTGCTCATTTTCAAAGAAAAATGGCCCAATTATGCCTCTGGACCAAAATCCACACCAAACAGTGACTCGTCTTGGGTGTATCGGCTTTTCAGTGTATGCGTGAGGGTTTTCTGTGTCCTAAATGCGACAATTTTGCTTGTTTACATACCCGCCAAGATCAAAATGAGCTTCATCTGAAAAGATGATTTTTTGACAAAATCGGCATCGTATTTTCAAAGTAATGTCGCAATATTTCCCACGTTGTTCAAGCGTATACACAACCATATTCGTTCAGCGGAAGGATAAAACTAATTATCTATCAAATCAGAAATGGGCTAAGTGTTACCATTCACGAAATAAGCACTAGTTGGAAAAAAAACGTTAGGGCATATAGGGCATTTAGCTCCATATTAAACTAAATGAATGGTGTTAGTGATTTCTTAAAAAAAAATTCCGGAAACAAACATCCCTCATCATCATTTTTTTCAAAGGATTAAGTTATTATCTTATTTTTAAAAGCACTATTAAGCTTCCTTATTTGTCCTTCAAGTCTAATTTATTTACAAATATTGTTTTCCATTCGGAGCACTCATAATTAGTAGCCATTATACATTTTTTTATTTCCTAAAAGTGTTTAAATTGGTCACAATGCTAAATATTTTATAGTTATAAACATATGTAAACACTAAGGCGGGTCGATTTAAAAATCGCCGAGTGACAAGGAAAATCGTATTCTAGGGATCAAAATAAGAAACTTTGCCCACGGAACTATACCTCTAAAATGACCCAAAGGTCAAATTTTGAAAAATCCCACTTTTACCCATTTAAAGTCTAAGTGTATGACCGACCCCCACTAACTTTGGATGGCTGAGCCACCCATATACAAAAATTTCAAAAAACCACAATTTCTGGCACTTTACATGAAACAATCAGCGAAATGGCTATGTTTGTTTTATTTTGGAGTTTATTTTTTTGTTAATATAACTTAATAATAAAAAGAAACCAAACAAAAATTATTGTTTATAATCTTTTCTGCTCTCAAGTCTGGACAATTTCGCACGGCTCTCTGATGTCGTCGCCATAACAGCGTTTACATTTCCTGGTATAACTCGTTTGGAAATGCTAGCTAGCAATTGAACATGTCGTTCCGTTTCTTGTGTACGTGACGGAATGTTTAGATCATTAAACGGAGGATCATCTTGACTTAAATATTCTTTTAATGGATTGTACGAAATGCTTCGCGTGAATGGTGGTTCATATACGTTATTTATATCATTCAAATTCATAATTTTCGTGTAATTTGTGCAATGAAAATTCAAACTTCCGTTGGGTCTTCAAAATTCCGTTGGGTCTTCAACATCGGTTCGATAGCGTAGAATTTTCTTTATAGCACAGTCTCGCTTCTCTTTGCTGTTATCAAATATCATTAATAGCAAGATATTTTCCGAATGCGCATAATATGAATTATCTTTAATTACTTGATTGACAATACTGCGTAAAGAAGGTTATAGAAACCGTGACCAACTAATGAACTTGAAAAATAATGCACTACCGTACACGACAGAGCTGAAATACTTGATATTGAAGTATATTGGCATATAACAATTAATTATCAATCCGTAAATTTTCGGATAGATTTTCCGTTGTCACACATAATCGTAATAATCTAGCGGCTTTGGTGAGCCAGCGAGAATGTACAATTTTACCTGGTTTGATGTTACCCAGATTCACCGAAACCACGCCGCTAGAAATTGCATTGGCAATGTCGTATAAGTACTTCAAATAGGTGGAAAATTCAATTTTTTCTGGAGCAGGGGACATATTTTGTAACACAATTTTCTCAAAGCCGTCCACAACCTGAAAACAGTACAATAAAGTAATCAAATAATTGAAAACGTTTGACAATTATAATAAATGAGTGATAGCAATTACTTACCTGAAGAATTTCACAAGTTTCGATTTCATTGCTTTGTTTTCCGATTGCGGATCTTGGTCCAGTGTTCGTTGATTTATCCAAAGCTTGAAACAAATGCCGAAACAGAAGTTCTTTGAAGTGTATAAGGCAGACGAACCAATGCAATGGTCTTTTTAAAAGAAATTCAAATCGTCGTATAATTCCACCGTGTGGCCCAGTTTTTGTTGGCTCACCATCAGTGCATACAGCAATTGATGCATCCAGTGATATATTTTTATTGTTGAAAAAATCATTTAATTTGGTTGTTTTGTATTCAGCCGTTTCATAGTCCAGTCTTACGTAACCAATCAATTGAAAAATTGGTTCTTTCAAAATAACAAGATGCGGTTCTTTTACCATCCTAGAATAATACTTCCCATCAATTTTATCTTCGTTACAGTATCATCTTTTCTACCATCGAATGAAAACGCTAACCAATTGGTATCGTTTAACAGTTTACGAAGCACTTCTCGTCTGCATTTGTCTTTTTCGCTGCGAATTTTCGATTTATTCATGATGAGAGATTCACCATGCCGATCTTTCATTTCGAAATCTTGGAAAAGTGTGGTTCCCAATGCTGATGCTACTCTATCAGGCACACCAAATCTGTCACACATCAAGGCAAAGTTAAAACAATCGTATCTTTCTGTGTATTGTGAACCATTGCTTCTATCCATATCTTCTTCAACCGATGCCGGTACATATGCTGAATCATCGGGATGCATTGTTAACATTGATGACATAACCGTTGTTCCTTTCTCTTAATTTTCCATCACAAATACATCGACTGTTAGTCTTCTTTGAATAGGTTGATCGTGCATAAACTCTTTGAGGCGTTCTAGAACCAATCCGCATGTACATACAGATGCCTTCAAATCGTATTTATATTTTCAAATGTAAAATTTTTTTTCAGAGATTTTACAAACTCTGGAAATGGGTTATAGTATGTTTGCTTGCCTTCGGCTTGATATTTGTTGAGCAATCTATTCAATTTAATCAATACACTATTTTTCGGCATTATTTCCATACCAAGTTTTTCCCAAATTCCAATCAACTAATTTGCTACTTGAGTAGTGAATGATTTATAGGAAAATTTTTTTGTTCTTTTTCAGCACGTTCACTCAAGTAAAAATAATATCTCAAGGTATCCAGCTCGATTGGTAAATTTAGATCAGTCAAATCAGAACACCCACCAAAAAGAGTAACATTATGCTTGGGTATATGACTCACTGGGTTTTCGATAGTTCTTAATGTTGCTTCATCTTGCTGTGTAGAGGATGGTGGAATCATTTCGCTGAAAAAATAAAATACAATACTTAAAATTTAATATAACTTAAACCATAGACCACAATCAAGAGTCTTAAAAATTTTTTAGTTGGCACTCACCTTGGAAAAATATTCGAAACACCAGCACAGCACAACAAAATATGTCACAAAATATATTAAATATATATTTTAAATGTGTTGGAATGTTTAAAAATTTTTTTTAATATTTTTTAACTTTTTTTTAAACCTTTTTCTTTTAGAATTCTTTCTTTTCCTTTATTTTATTTTTTTTTGCGAACTTCACTTCTTTACATTTATATTGCGTCTTTTAAAATATTGCAAAAATCTCAACAACACAATATAACTGCATCGGGTTTTCCAAATTCCTTTTAGCCTGAATGTGGGGGTCGGTTATACATTTAGACTCGATTGGGGCACTTTAAATGGATCAAAGTGGGATTTTTCAAAATTTGACATTTGGGTCAAAATAAGAACATCAAGATTTATTTTAGAGGTATGGTTCCTTGAGCAAAGCTTCTTATTTTGATCCATAGAATACGATTTTCCTTGTCACTTGGGCTAATTTTTTGCATCCCTACAAATCGACCCACCCTAGTATACATACTTTAATTTTTTAGTTTGTAAAATAATAATTACAGAACTACACTAAGACCGCGTTTAAATGTTACACGAAAAATAAAATTATTTTCACTTTTTGAAAAATTGTAAGAATGAGGTTGGTTGGTATTTTTGTGATAAAATCATGATATACACTGACGAGACAAATAAAAGTCTTTGAGCTTATATATAAATGAATTCTACGCTGAATCATTGTTTAAAAAAATATCAGTAGCAGTATGTTTATGGGGATTCTGAAAGTTTTTCAGTACAAAGTTGGGATCAATAGGCGTGGCTTTAGAAATGTATTCTAATTTTGCATAAAATAAAAAGCATACTTTTAGGCATAACTGGTTATTCTAATAGATTTCAACTTCCGACACCGTTTACTTTAGTAAAAGAGGTAAATAGATATAGGATGACTGGTTAGAGTACAAGTGGTGTTGATGCATGCATTTGTTTTGAAGTTGTGGTTTATATGATTCAAATTTGAGTGTGATTATGCTACACTTTTTTGTTAGATATGGTAATTTCAAGTGACTGTTTAAAGTCCAATTTGAAAAATAAAAAGCTTTTTTTATTATATCTAAAAATAATGCTTTTTAATTTAATCAATCTATATCCATTAAATAATAATCATCATACTCACTATTGTTATTGAGCAACTGCTCTACACCAACTAATAATGTACACATGTACGTACATGTTATTTCTAAAAACAATCGAACATTATTTTAACTGTAGCAAAAAAAAAAAACATAACAAAAAACCACACATAATTTCTCCCTTTATTTCATTTTCTGATTAAAAAAACAAAAATAAAAAATTAAATATCAATTATGAAATCAATATCATATCAACAAAGTGCAAATACATATACTTACACTCTGTAAACAAAAATAAAAAACTAATAAATGTAAACAAGCACACACACACGGTCGCTTCAACGCAAATTTACTTGCTTTAACATAACGTGGTGTTTAAGAACCAGCTGGTTTTTTTTGTCGTCCTATCGCTGTCAACAGTTTTGCTTTTATTTATGTTTTTGTTCTTATTTATGTTTATGTTTATATTGGGTGTTTTTGTAACGGCGTAAGTTGATAAAGGAGCTAGGAGTTTCACCAGGTAAGTTTCCATAAGTACATCAGGATTTTAATATATTATTAAAACTTTTACTTTTTACTTTTTTATTTCTACTGCCTGCGAGGACAGTTTATCATTGATCATAATTTTCTTCGTGATGTGTACATTATTTAACATAAAATCATACAAAATTCGGTTTTTGTGGTTATTCGATCAATTTGCTAAATACAATTTTAGAAAATAATCATTAGATTTAGATAGAAAATAAGTTTGATACTATTTGGTATCAACTAGAATTAATTTAGAAAGTAATTCTTATTAGATTTTGTTTAAAATAAGTTTGATACTCAATTAGAATTAATTTAGATGCCTTAATACTGCTTAGAGCATACTGTTTGGTACCAATTAGGGCAAAAATAGATTCTTTAGACTTTTAGAACATAAGTTCAGTTATATTAAAATTGGTGTCGGTACTTTTTGTATAGTAAATTGTAAGCCACAATAGCAAGGATTTAAGTCAGTATTTGATTAAAACACGTTTTCACTTTACAATTTTTTATTTAATGTTAATTCTTTATTCTTTAAGACAGGCCATGGTTTCCACACCCCATAAAACCATTAGAAAAAGTTTTTACGTTTGCTGACCCACCTCACCTTTTGAAGCTCATAAGAAATCTTTTTTTGGACACCGGCCTGGTTGTCTTATTAGCGCGAAAGGAATTGCTTATCTTTTAAGGTATCTATTCAGTGGGGATGTCTCCATAACTTTTAAGATCAGCGACGAGCACTTTTCTGTTAGAGGTGCAGATAAGTCAATCTTGCTTAGCTGTTGACTAAAAATCAGTAAATGTATTTTATAAAAATTGCAGGTAGGCAAAAGATAAAACTGGCGGCAGAGTTATTTTGCTATAGTACAGCTAACACAATTCGTAAGTCTTCTTCTACCGGACTAGACTTATGCAAGCCCATAAGCACTGCAAACTTTGTGGAACTTGCAAATGACTGGATCGATGTACATAACTCCTCCATAAGTACATTTACTTACCCTGGAAAGGTAAATATAAATTCATTCATTAAAGGAAAATATTAATGAAGTCTGTCTTTTAAAGGAACCGTTTGTAATTGCTATTGAAAATCAAATTAATAGTATAAATCTGATGAAGAAATTTATGTCGTTTCCAGTATTATCGAGCAAAAACGGGTTGGAAATTTTTCAGAAAGGCATTCTTTTGAGCAACAGTGCATTGGTAATGCTCCATAAATATGTTGGTGAAAACTACAAAGTGCACTACGTTTGTACCGGCCGCTTGAATCAAGATATTTTGGAGCATTTTTTCGCAGCCATCCGAAGTAAAGGTGGCCTTTATGATCAGCTACGCTTCGTAGCTTGAAGGTAATTCTGGTGGGTATTTGTTCCATAACAAACCAATTTCAAATTTATCAAGTTTCTTAAATTGTAACCTTTGAAATATGAAGCAGGACCAAATATCTTAATTGGTAAAATTTTAAGCAATTTACTTGCCTCTATGTGATGTCCTGTACAATTAAGAAGAGGCTGTACTTCCTTGGATCTAGGTTTTTCATTTAAATGTAGATACCCACTTTCGTGCAGAGTAGAGTGATGCGGGCGTCTACAATTATTAATACCACATGGTTCAAAGTCTCAACTCCTCTACTTTTTCCCAATACATATGTAACACTTGACATATTCTTTTTGATGCTGTTGCTCAATTAACATGAGGGGAATACATACGGACATTACACTTATAACCTTTGCGAGTTCACCGATCCAATTGGAAAAATCAGTAATTGTTGGATATGGTTTAATAGCAACACTAGCTTTTGCCCATTCATATTGTTTATCCACGGGCAATTTTGATACTAGTTCCTCCAGCAGGGTTGAATTTACGAGGGAATGAGAGCAATTGGCAGAATTAAGAAACGCAACTACATTTCTCACCTTAGTTGCAAGTATAATAATTTGATGTAATTTTTTGGAATTCACTAGAGGAAATTGTTGGATTATTTTTAACTGGACCGTACCAAGAGATCTGGACGTCCAAAACGAAATTCTAATTCCTCTATTATTTTAAGTACATCGTTAGGATAAATCAGCATTTATTCAACTGCTTCTTTAGCATCGCCTGTTAGACATTTTTGCAAACGCATTAAACTATGACGATGACTATATTTGAATATTATTGTTCAGTTGGCTGATGTTGAAGTGAACTTTCAATGAATTGGCAATATATATGTTGTTGTTGAACCAGCCTCCGAAGGGAATCAGTTTCTCGGCGGCTTTCAGAAACAGTTCTAGTTAAATCATTTAATCCTGCTATGATTGCTGAAAGCTTATTGTTGTTACTATTACTTGGCATTATGGGCTCAGCATCATGCAAAGTTTCATTCAAGTCCGCTTCATTTTCCTCAGCGATTCCAGGAAAATTATTTGTCTGAGACATAGGGGAATCTTGTGTGGCTGCACTACTTCTTAAATTGTATCTCGGCATAACAAATTTATTGGCAAAATTTATTTAGAATTGCCAATATATTTATTGTAAATTATTCTACCCGAAATTATTGAAAATGAAAACAGACTACTCAATATTGATAAATTAAATCAAGAAGCAATGAGATACAACATAGAGTGGCAATTTAATTGTCCAGCCAATCAAAGCTCTGGTGGTTGTTGGGAGAGATTAATAAGAATTGTCAAATATTTGCCTGCAAAAACGTTAAAAGAAATCTGTCCTCGCCTTGGAACCTTACGGAGAGCTCTTATTGAGGCGGAAAATGTAATAAACTCACAACCCCTTACAGAGGTACCGTTGTCACACGGAGATGATTAACCAATTACTTCTAATAATTTTTTGTTAGGATGTCAACACAAACTCCAAACACTGCAAATTTAGATGTTTGCCTTAGAAAACAGTGGAGGATTGCTCAAGATATAAAGAATAATTTGTGGAAAAGATGGGTTGTTGAATTTCTACCTCAGCTACTACAAAGACCGAAGTGAATTCAAATTATCAATCCTATAAAAATCAATAACATCGTTATTATTTTGGACGCAAATCAACCAAAAAACTAATGGCAGAAAGGAAGAGTAATAAAAACAACTCCTACAAAGGATGGCCAAGTTCGTAGTGTCGATTTAAAAACCCAGAAGACCGGTTTAAAAATTAGTTGTACTTAAATTAATTTGTGATGAACCAATGGCTGGCTCACGAATGTAAGGTTTAAGCACTCTGCCATTTTCTACCCCCTGTTTAAAAACGAAAATGAAAACTGTAATTTTAGTTAAGAAAGGTTTGAAAATGTAAGGGAAAAATTATGAGCACGATCTTTTATTGCTAGACCTGAATTTTGATCTTTAGGTATTTTTGATGAAAACATGATTATCGTTGAGCTTAGCAGAACATATACTTTTTATAACAAACCAATATACTTAGGATTTACCATACTAGAATTGTCGAAATGGAAAATGTATGATTTTCATTATTACTATATGAATCCGAAATATGGGAGGAGAGTAGAATTAAATTATATGGGCATGATTCTTTTATTTATTCTATTAATACCGGTGATTTTTAAATTGATATAATTAGGGATATTGACATTCGATTTGAAACAAGATAAAAAATTCGGTATATCGCAGAAAAACAAAACAGTTTTAGGAATGATGAAGGACGAATGTCATGGTATACACTCAAAAAGATATCGTAGGTAATATTAACTAAAAAACTTAGTAAACCTTCAACGAAAAACAAATTCAAATCTATAGATATTAATTCAAGTCTGCACAAGTTTTCTTCCAATCTACATAAATTTTACTGAAAACAAAGATTTTTCTTCAAATTAATGAAATATTTTTTGTAGAAAAAATTATTTTAGTAGAACCTGTTGATTTTAATAAAATTTGGTTAAAAATTGTAAAAATTTTGTTAATTTAACAAAAATTTTGTAAAATTAACTTAAATTTACTTAAAATTATATAAACTTACTATAATAAAAATAACAAAAATATTTGGTTATTTTTTAGTCATGTTGAATAATTCTTTTTTGCTTATTTAAATAAAATTTAGTAGAATTCAATAAAATTCATTAAATTCACTTTAAGAATGTAAAATTAACGAAATTTCGTCAACTTAACTTTTTATTATAGTAAAATTGAATAAACATAAGTAAAAGTTGCTAAAGGTATGTAAAATAAAAAAAATTTCAGTTAAATTTACATACTTATTTAGAAAAAATAAATGACAAATATCAGGTATCATCAATTATTCATATTTAATTCCGAAATTATTCATCAAAACAAAATTAATATTTTTGGAATTTAATATGAATTAATTATAATAACTGATAATTATAAATGCTAATACTAATAATTTTCTTATATTACTAAAGACCTGTAAATATGAAGAAATTTAGTTAATTAAACTCATTTATTTTTGTAAAATTGACTAAAAATTGATTAAAGTTATTAAATGCTTGTAAAATTTAAAAAAATCGTTAATTTTACCTACTTGTTTTAATAAAATTTAAAAAAAATGTTATTTATTAAAAGTTCAGCAAAATTAAAAAAAATTTCGTTAATTTAACTTATTTATTTCAGTACTTTTTAAGAAACCGAAGTTGGCGTTGGAAAATTTTATGTTACAATGTCTGCTACGAACCTGTGTACAACATCTTTTAAAAAAAATTATGTTTTTCAATTAAAAAAAAAAAAATAATAACAATTTGAAGTGTTTTTTTTTTTAATATAAAATCTTAAAAAAGTGCTCAAAATATAGCAACCGATATAATTTAGGTTTTAAAAACTGAGTCTCTGGTAAGTATGAGCTATTTCTTTTTTTATATATCGTAGTTTTAAAAGAAGTATTATTAGGAATATTAATATTTAAAGCAGCCCGGAAGGAAAAGAAGCTACAAGGCAAACTGTACGACAAATATTGTAATATGGTGAGAAATCTAAAACAAACTGGCGTTGTCCAAAAGAGGGCATACTCATCAAAAGCTTCGGTTGGTAAGCAGAAGAGGACTGTAAATTTAGGTAAGGGCAAACTAATTTATAGAATTAATTTCACGTGATATAATTTTTTGTCTAATCAGATCCTTCTTAAGAAAATACTGAGAAAAGCATTGAAGCAATGCGTCTCGAAAATTGCAATATGTGCAGGTTGATGATTCCGATAGTATGTTAGTTGATGTAAAATTTGGTGTTCTTTAGGGAAGTGTACTAGGGCCACTATTACTCAAGATTTTCATTAATGAAATAGGAAATATACAGTTTAATGGCAGATTATTCATGTTTGCTGGTGACATTTGCTTGCTTTATTTATACAAACATACTCTTTTGTTACAAGCACAAGTTGAATATGATGCAGCTAAGCTTGTAGAATTTATAAAAGTTAACAAACTCATACTTAACACTGATAAAACAAAGTTAGTATGATTTAGGCCATATAATTTGGAAAATAATGACAATATAGCTGTACATATTGATGGGAAGTTAATAGAAGAATCGGAGTTGGTGAAGTATTTGGGCATGGTTTTCTCTGGTATATTCATATTGAATTTATTAAGACAAAGATAGCTTCTGGTATTGGAGCTTTATATAAATTTAAAAGGAAAATCAGTCTTGAGACAAGGATGATGATTTATAATAGTTTGATTAATAGTCACCTTTCTTACCTTCCTATTATACACATATGGTGCTGGAAATTGTATTGCGCTCAGAAAATTGCAGTCCGCTCAGAATAACGCCTTAAAATTAGTTTTTAATTTACCGATTAGATATAACATGTTGATTCTTTTTAGAAAGGGTCTGCACTTGTTGAAATTTGTATTCGAGATAGTTAGAAATCTAGGACATGGTTCTATCCTACTACAATAGAACTTTGAACGAACACATCGACAAACTAGGCAAAGACAGTTTCTGTCTGTTGATGTCGGCTTGAATTAACAAAGCAACGTATTAGTTTTGCAGCTCCGTGTGAGTACAATGATCTGCCAATGTCTTGAAAAAATATTGAATCATATTCGGGATTGAAAAGAGAATGGAAAAGGTATTTGTTGACAAACATTGAAACAGTTTTTATGTATTTTTGCAATATTATTTTAGTTTTTTATTAGGAAATTGTATAGTACATTTATAAAAACATATATATATATATATATATATATATATATATATATATATATATATATATATATATATATACATATATATATATATATATATATATTTTTTATTATTGAATTTTATTCCAAAATGAAACATGTATATACATACAAATATATTTGTATATATATTTTAATGTTACAAATATTTAATTTTAGTTGCCAATATGCCTCTCTAATGCCATTAGTGGTGCTGAGGCTTTGAATATTTTAAGTACACGTATTATTATTTGATTTTCTTTTGTAAATAAAAAAAAGACAAAGCAAATAAAATTTTATTTAATACTATTGTGGGGGCGGAAAGGCAAATGCAAAGCTAAAATATTTGCTCCAAGTGCAAAGACAAAAAATAAAACAAGTAGAATTAGATTTCTATATACATAAGTATTTAAATTTATTTTTAGGTAAATGAAACACGTACCTTTAAGTTTGGGGGTTGTTCGGGCAATAAATAATACATTTTTTATTCTTCTTCTTTTTCCCTTTGTTTTAGTAAAATAACATAATATTACTTCAGGACTAAACTAACTTAAAAATATGGTGACCAGCGTAAACATTCCGGCCCCCGTGCAAGATTGCAATAAACAAGAGGAAGCGAGAGTTACGTGGCCGAGATCTTTCCAAAGAATAGGGTTATTAGTATTATCGCTAAAAAAGAATAATTCAAAAAATGTAAAAGAAGTCATTTAAATAAAGAAAAGAAAAATAAATAACAAAAGAGGTTGCCTGCTAAGGACGTTAATGACAATTATGGCGCCGGAACTCGAAGCCGGAACCACGGTATCATTGCTGGACGCGGATGAAGCGTGACCTGCACCGGTGCACTTCGTGACCTGAGCTTGACTGTGGGTTGCGCTCTTCTTCTCAGTATTTTTCTCTCTGGCTCTTCTTCCTCTGGCACTAGGCTCATTTGTGGTCTTCTTCGATGAACGTCTTGGGTCGTTTGTTCGGTTGTGGAAATGTAACATCGTGTGATGTTTTTCCAAGCATTCCATACAGCGATCTTTGCTTCGGCAGTCCTTTATGAAATGAGAATGCGCTAAGCAATTAATACAATATTTCTGCTTCTTAACAACATTTAAACGCTTGTATAGAGTCATGCTCTGAAATTTAGGGCACTTCCTTAGAGAGTGAAAATTTTGGCACTTCGAAGCGGCTGCTGCAATCACTTCGTCGAGGCTCTTATTTGACGGGTGTTGAACAGTTAGTCTGCGTGGTGCGACTTCAGACATCTGTAAATAAAACGATAAGCAGGCAAAAAAGAAAGTATCGAATTGGTGTTGTTCCTTATTGGAAGGCAGTACGAGCTTAACAATTGGCCGTCGAATATCAGCTACTCGCACTTTCGAATCAGGGCCTTGGTAGACCCTCTCGATTCGACCTACCTTCCATTCATTAGGGGGCTCCAACGACGAGCAAACAAATGATGCAAAATTTTGCGCCATGGATTAGCGTAGCTGAGAGACTCATTCGAAAATCGCGCTCAGGGGGGGACAGTATGACACTTATGTATATACATATCTATCTTATATGTATTTTTATTTTTTTCAGATGACACTGACCATCTGACATTTGGTATTTTTTTCCTATTACATAGTATTTTTGTAGTTATTAATGGGAAAATAATATGTACAAGATTTTCTATACGAGATACCCAACAACGTCTAATTAATTTTCTTAGTAAATCTTTTTAATGTTATATGGATTTTCATGTTCCTTTTTGTCAGAAATGTTTCTTAATTTTTCTTTTTTTAACTGCTTACAAGTTTTTTACGCAAAGACCAAATGTATGAATAATAATAATTATTATATATTATAATCAGATTTTAAAATGACATAAAACTTAAAAATTTTGTTTTCAGCTTAAAAATAAGCTAAAATTTAAAATTGTTTTTAAAATATATTTTTTTAGTTGGATAATAGATAAGGTTAATATAGCACTATATAAATTGTTTTCTTTAAATCTAAATTAGAAACAATTGTTTAAGTGATAAACTAGATATCACTTTTAAACCTATTTGATCAGCAAAAAAGTCAAACTATTAATTGAACAAATTTCAATAAGAATTCAAATGAAATACATATATGTACATAATTTTCAGTTTCATACATTTTTCAAATCCATGTACATATGTATAAATATATATATTATAAATTTATTGGTTTGTTTGGCAATAACTCGTAAATGACCGAACCGATTTTGTCGAAATTTTCAAGACAGAAGAAGATCCAGCCATAGCGAAATGTTGTTTTTCAAAATTGAACTTGAAGGAAAACGGGCTAAATACTTTACTTAAATTAAAAAATGTATTATATTAGAAAACCTAAAATATGCAAATAAAACTAAGAAATAGTTTTGTTTATTTAGTTCGTTAATGAGCCAATCACGCGTAAAGGACTGAATCGCTTTTGTTGAAATTAAAAGCAAACATACATAGAGCCAACCTACAAAAATGCAGTAGGGGATGTTTTTTTTATTTTTATTAGACATCCGAGACGTCTAAACTAGTGGCTTTTCGTCAGAAGTGACCCGTTTTTTCTCTTAAAAGCAATTTTTTATTGCCAACAGCTATCATATACTTCAAACGTCTTTGCATTTTCCTTATAAAAACAAATAAGTAGCCCAAAAACTGATAAGATCGGGAAAAAGGAGAATATTAATATCGTTTATAATATATGTATATAGATTCACGGGCAACACCGGATGAGTAAAGGTAGTTTAGAATAAGGTTGTAGAAATTTTTTTTTGGTAAATTCTGATTTTATTTAGTCAATTTTATTATTAGCCATTAGCTAATATTTTATCTTATATTTATGAGACTTGTGCAGAGCTTGGAAAAAGTGCATGAATTAAAAACCAGTCAATGTTCGGTGAATAAAAAATCTCCATTGGCATTGTTATAATCTAACCTTAGTTAAGATTTCTTTCATTCTTTTTCACTTTTTTCATCCCCCGTACTGATTCACTTAAAAAATATAAATTTTTACACTAACGACGATTTAAAAAACTCCATTGACTAGAATTGTAAATTGAAACGCCATCTTTTAAACAAGTGTTCTATTTGCACAATCGAATAATTTTTTCCGATTGATGGAAAAAATTGTATATGAATAATAAACACAACACAGGCGATAAAGTTCACAATAGCAAAGAAACAAAACCAGAAAAAAAGTAAATTTCATAACTAATGTAGTAACACTTTGTGAGACATTAAAAAAAAAAACAAATCTATAATCAAATTAGTTTCTAGTTTATTTATTTATGGCATTTTCTTTTCTGACAAAAACTGTTGCACTTCTTCTATTTCTTGTCACTAAACGTCGTTCAAAATTAAGAAATATCAAGGATTTTCAAAAGGTGATATTTTTAGAGATAAACACAAAACCATTTCTTTGTATTAATTTTTTTTTTAAATGAAAACAACAAAAAAGAAAGTGCAACAAAAAGCAATATTTTCAAGTTTTCTGTCAAACTTATATCAAAAAGAATATGAATTTACTAATTAATATAAGCATGTAAGCAATGCATAAACTACTGTCTCTGAGATGCTACAATTTTATTGTTTTTCGAGTCGGACTTTACAATGTTTGTATTATTTTTGCTCTATTGTCCTTTTTAGCTGAAATGTCAGAAAAGGCTAAATGAATTTTTGAAAAATGCTAAAAGCTAAATAAAAAATTGCGAAACTAAATCGAACATAAAAAAGCTAAATTTAGCTTTAAAAAAGCTAATATGGTTACACTGATTATAATTTATATAATTATTATAAATTATTATTAATATATATTATATTATAAATTTTATAAAGCTTTATTAATATTACATATCGCTTAATTAATGTTTGAGTTGCATTAGGTTGTTTTTTTTACTGTATATGTAAGTATGTATTTTATGATATATTTATGATAATATTATATGTATTTAATTTCTATGTTAATACAGCAATTGATTATAATAAAAAGATGTTAATTAAAAGAAAGTTTTCAAATTTATTTCTATTTCAAATAAAAGTCTTAAAACTAATATAATATATTATTTAATTAAAAAAACAATTCTTTAATATGAATAAAAATTAACGAACAATATTAATAAAATTAAATAAAAATTCCTCAATATAAATAAAAAGTAATAGCAAATTCAAAAAAAAATTCTTCAATGTGAATAAAATTATACTAAAATAATTAGTTAAATTTACTATTTTCTTTATTAAATTAAAAAGAATTTCGTCATATTTACATCCCGCTTAATAACGAAGGCATTTCATTCATATTGAAGAAATTTCTTTAGTATGAATAAATGAAGAAATTTCTTTAATATGGGAAAATTTTTTCAATATGAATAATTTACTAAAATTTTAAATTTAAAAAAAAAAATTACGTAGATATGATTACATATTTTTCTTAGGTGATATATAAAGAAATTTCTTCAATTCTACACCCCCTTTTACAGTATTTACGAAAATTTTTGGTTCAGTAATTGGTTTGGTAATTTGTTGTTTTAAGATCAAAAATTAACTCATTTAAAACAGAAGATAAAAAATAAATTTAAAATAAAGAGTGTTAAATGCAATGTATGTCAAAATTTAAGTTTGTCAGATTATAAAAATTGTTTGTATAACAGAAAAATTTATTATGGGAGTATGTATGTAGTTAAATCAGTTACACAATATTTTTACCACACTAAACAATAAAATATCCTTAAGTTATTTAGATAATAACAGATATATATGTGAAGATAAGAAGAATACTCTGTCGTGAGGGCAATAAACAGAAAAATTTTTAAGAGATGGAAATGAATACGGTAAACTAATCATGAATATAGATAAAATTAATTTTTCTAATACTGTAAGCTACAAGAAAGATATTTTAAAAGTAACAAATACAAACAATTTATTTGATGATGATGATGATGATGATGCTTTTACTTATGTATATAGATTATTATTAGAAATTAAAATCAATAATTTTTTTGGTTTTAATAATAAAAAGTTTTATCTCTATTAATTATTTTTTTATAATTCTTTTCTATGTATAATAAAAATTGAATACAAATAAAAAATGTTTTTTTTATCATTGAAATATTCTTCAATTAAAAGTTTATGTCTTAAGGAGCAAATATCGCCTTCATGAAAACTACATGGTATATATTTCGGATATTTGATTTTTAGTTGTTTAAGACTAATACAGCCAATATCTTATATATTAGAAATCGATCATTTTAGTATGCTTGCCAAGAATGTTTTTTTTTTTCAATCCCTTTAACGTATATATCATAGTATTTTAAATTTTTCTTTAAGAAATTTAATACAATCTTAAAATATTGTTACGAAAATAAGGTTAGGAAACCCAGCGTTTATTACATCGCTAAAATAAATAAACAAAAGCTGCAATGTTTGCTGTTTACGAATAATCAAATCTACAACAACAAACATTAGCAGAGATAAAGTAAATAAAAATAACACGGCAACAGCAATAATTAAGCAGCAAAGAAAACAAGTAACAGATAATAAACAACTATGGTTACAAAAGAACTAAAAAGGAATTAAAAGAAAGAAATGAAATCTACCTGAAATATCGAGAGGTGTGAGAACTTTCGAAGTGTTGTTTACTCAGCCATATAAAAAGCACATCGGTGCGAACAACAATCAATTTAAGTAAAGTTAACGCAGCGAATGAGTCTTATCGGTTTGAAGTCAGCGTAAAGAGAGTTTAGAGTGGTTAATCTCTGGTCGAAGAGAATTCAAGTTGTGATCGAACCTAAGTTATAACTACGATCGGGCTGGAAGATCTTTAGGTAGAAAGATCTGTCGAGTAATTGTTGCTGTTTACAAACATGTAAACAGACAGAGTAATTACGAATAGAAAATTGTTATTGTTTGTAAAAAGGCTACAAGCAGTGGTGCACAAAATTGTGTTGAATAGAGGATTTTAATTAAAAACTAAACACAAGATTTATTTTATTTTAATTACAATCTACGAACTCATACATACACCTTTTTAAAAAGGTAAAAACGTAACAATATATTAATACATCCTTTAATTTCAAATGATTATGATTTCTAGTTAACCAATCTGCTTCCTTACGCTTTTCTGGTGATAAAAAAATTCAATTCAAATGGGGGTTTAATCAGAAAATGTGTATATGGCTTAGAATTAAAAAACACCAGCAAGTTCTTTTTCAATAAAAGTGTTTCATCACTTTTAAATCCTTTTACATGTGGCATCACTGCCAATATCGATAAGAATACCGATTACTTGATACCTTTATAAAATAAATAACTACGTTTATTTTCTTTATCTATCCATTCATTCACTTATTTACCGTTCGTCCTGGACAACGCCTTTTTTCAAGAAATTAAAACTTTTTGTTCCTTGGTGTTAAAAAATTAAATTTAGGTTAGTTACAACCAATATGTTATATGATTGAGGGGAGATGCTGCTACATCGTCACCGATCACCGACCGCTTATATTTGCATTTAAACAAAAACTCGAGAAAGCTTCATCTCGAAGAATAAAGCAGCTCGACTTTATCAGTCAATACACCACGGACATTCGCCGTTTACCAGGTGCAGCAAACGCTACTGCTGACGCACTTTCCCGCATTAAATCGCTCGAAACAGTGGTGGAATATTCAAAGATACCAAAGGCTCAAAAAAAGGACATAACTCTTCAAGAGTATCTTTAAAACACAAATAATTCATTACAAGTAAAATACTTTCCGGTTCCGGGTTGGAACGAGTACCTAATATGCGATACAAAGACCTCACGAATACGACCTTTTATCCCAGAAGAATTTCGACAGTTGATCCTCTCAAGGATCCATAATCTTTCACATCCAGGTACTCGAGCTACCACTAAGATGATAACCAGTAGGTTTTGCTGGCCGTGCATGCGAAGTGATACAGCAAATTTTGTGCGAAATCGTATACAGTGCCTGCGATCAAAAATTCAACGACACCAACGATCTGAACCTGCGAAATACGAGCCGCCTAAGGACCGTTTTGCACAAATTAACATAGGTATCGTTGGTCCTTTTCCACTCTGTGAGGGACAACGATACTGTCTGACAATTATTGACCGTTTTACGTGCTCGGCTGAAGCTATTCCTATACCAGATATGACAGCTCAAACCATCGTCAAAGCACTGCTAGCTCAATGGATCTCGAGATTTGGCGTTCCTGCAAATATAACATCAGACCGTAGCCGCCAATTCGAGTTATCTGTCTCTGCGGAATTAGTCGGTGCAATTGGAGCGACACATTTTCGCACTACTTTGTACCATCCGGAATCAAATGCCATTATTGAACGTATACGGCACAACTTTAACCAGGCGAATTTTTTTAACCAGGCGAATTTTTTCAGCAGTCAAGAGCATCTGTTTATTAAAATGAGTCCGATTTTTAACGACTATGCAGCGTCTTAAACCAACCGATACGGCCCATCACTCAACGCCATCAACTACCATTTCAAAAAATCTACAAAACTCCATACATTTTTTGTACGCAACGATTCCTTAAGACCTTCACTAACATATCCGTATGATGGCCCTTAGAAGTTTTGAAACATACGAGCAAGTTTTTTACGATCTCTATTAAGGGCAGACAATGCAACATCAGCATAGACCATCTTAATCCCGCTTTTATGGCAAATGGTGATACCACAGATACGTCGTCCTTTCAAAATCATACTAGTACATCCGAAAGCAGCACTCATTTGCAAGCCGTTCCCAATACTCAACCAAGTAGCCCCGACAATATCAATATCAACACAAGTGACACGAATGAAAGACTTCTTCAATGGTTCAACAACATAAGCAAACTAGAGGTGACAGATAAATTAGTCTTCCCTTGAGGTTCAGGTGTACCCCCTCCGGCGGGAGGATGCTGTGGCATCACTGCCAATATCGATAAGAATACCAAATACTTGATACTTTTATGAAATAATTAACTACTTTTACTTTCGTTCCTTGGTGTTAAAAAATTAAATTTAAGTTAGTTACAACCAATAAAAATTCAATTAATATAAAAATTAAAAATTATACGATCTTTTAAATTGACACGCCGTTGTAACTAAATACATATATCCACAAAAATTATGTTTGACATTTTATCATATAGTTTATAAAATTTTTCATACTTGTTCTTCTAAAGGTATGTATTCGATTAAGCGATCGTGAATTAATATGCAATAGGCTGATGTGTTTGCTGAAATATTAGTCGTTGTTTCAAATTCAATTTTTATACCACCAGGAGCACTATTTACAGATTTGTTTTGATAACTGACGTCTATTACTATTTCAGGAGCCTTATTTGTAAGCTCTTGGCATGTTAAAAGTGGTTGAAGATCTTTCATATAATAGTTTTTTTGAAATCATACATACATGTCGTATAGAAGTGCAAATCTTTAATGCTTAAACTTTATATTGAGATTGGCGTATGGAAAGGAATCTGAATTTAAGTGTACCTTTATATTGCTAAGATCACAATGAACAAACTGTTTTTCATATTGAAAAGCAAATATTTCAAAATGTGGACGTTCTCTAATAGCAGCTAGCTTGACATTCCATATGTAATTAGTTTCTTTATTAAGCTGTGGATTAATATGACAATCCCAACTACGAAATTCTATTGTTATTATATTTAATTTGCGAAAATATGATAGTATCATCGTTATTACGAATCATGATCTATTCGTGTTGACTATTCAATGTAATTTTATTAAAGTCGTCACGGAATCCTAATAGATTTTTCGGTGGTAGAGAGAAATTAAAACGTCCATTTATAAGATTAATATCATCAATTTTATTCCATCCTGCATTTTTCATCACAATACTTTCTGTTGGTGTTAACGAATCAATATTTTTGATGGTGCTTGAAATTGCCAAATGTCGAGTACGGTCAATTTCAATACCGTTAAGTACATAACGAATTACATCAAAGAGGTATGCAACCAATTATTTTTCAATTTAAAATTGGCTGTAGATGATACCAATTTAGTGTTATTGATATCTGTAACATCTCCCCCAACAAATATAAAGCCTTCACTGGGTAGTACATAGAAATCCTGGTTCTGTATGAATTTTCGTATTTTGTCATTATTATTATAAGACTGTAGATATGGCGTATATATGTGATAGTCCTTCTTAATTATACTTTCATCAGATAGGGGGATTTCTGTGACATTTAATATGAATCTCATTTTTTTTTTAAATTTAGATTTTATTAATTTAAGAAATTGTTTATTTGTTTCCGTCAAACAAAGAAGTTTGCATATAATATAACTCTCGGAATTTGTTAGCGATTTATTTTTTCAACAGTATGTATCAAGCTATTTTCACATATACTTTTATTGTAAATTATCATTATTTTTAGGCCTTAAATATATGCGAGTTGTAATTTCTTCACCTTCTCTCTTGGTATTTCATCTATTTTATAGCCTCGCGGTACTTTTTCTGCAAACGAATATAGTATATTATTATTATTATTATTATTATTATTATTATTATTATTATTATTATTATTATTATTATTATTATTATTATTATTATTATTATTATTATTATTATTATTATTATTATTATTATTATTATTATTATTATTATTATTATTATTATTATTATTATTATTATTATTATTATTATTATTATTATTATTATTATTATTATTATTATTATTATTATTATTATTATTATTATTATTATTATTATTATTATTATTATTATTATTATTATTATTATTATTATTATTATTATTATTATTATTATTATTATTATTATTATTATTATTATTATTATTATTATTATATTATTATTATTATTATTATTATTATTATTATTATTATTATTATTATTATTATTATTATTATTATTATTATTATTATTATTATTATTATTATTATTATTATTATTATTATTATTATTATTATTATTATTATTATTATTATTATTATTATTATTATTATTATTATTATTATTATTATTATTATTATTATTATTATTATTATTATTATTATTATTATTATTATTATTATTATTATTATTATTATTATTATTATTATTATTATTATTATTATTATTATTTATTATTATTATTATTATTATTATTATTATTATTATTATTATTATTATTATTATTATTATTATTATTATTATTATTATTATTATTATTATTATTATTATTATTATTATTATTATTATTATTATTATTATTATTATTATTATTATTATTATTATTATTATTATTATTATTATTATTATTATTATTATTATTATTATTATTATTATTATTATTATTATTATTATTATTATTATTATTATTATTATTATTATTATTATTATTATTATTATTATTATTATTATTATTATTATTATTATTATTATTATTATTATTATTATTATTATTATTATTATTATTATTATTATTATTATTATTATTATTATTATTTATTATTATTATTATTATTATTATTATTATTATTATTATTATTATTATTATTATTATTATTATTATTATTATTATTATTATTATTATTATTATTATTATTATTTATTATTATTATTATTATTATTATTATTATTATTATTATTATTATTATTATTAATTATTATTATTATTATTATTTATTATTATTATTATTATTATTATTATTATTTATTATTATTATTATTATTATTATTATTATTATTATTATTATTATTATTATTATTATTATTATTATTATTATTATTATTATTATTATTATTATTATTATTATTTATTATTATTATTATTATTATTATTATTATTATTATTATTATTATTATTATTATTATTATTATTATTATTTATTATTATTATTATTATTATTATTATTATTATTATTATTATTATTATTATTATTATTATTATTATTATTATTATTATTATTATTATTATTATTATTATTATTATTATTATTATTATTATTATTATTATTATTATTATTATTATTATTATTATTATTATTATTATTATTATTATTATTATTATTATTATTATTATTATTATTATTATTATTATTATTATTATTATTATTATTATTATTATTATTATTATTATTATTATTATTATTATTATTATTATTATTATTATTATTATTATTATTATTATTATTATTATTATTATTATTATTATTATTATTATTATTATTATTATTATTATTATTATTATTATTATTATATTATTATTATTATTATTATTATTATTATTATTATTATTATTATTATTATTATTATTATTATTATTATTATTATTATTATTATTATTATTATTATTATTATTATTATTATTATTATTATTATTATTATTATTATTATTATTATTATTATTATTATTATTATTATTATTATTATTATTATTATTATTATTATTATTATTATTATTATTATTATTATTATTATTATTATTATTATTATTATTATTATTATTATTCATTATTATTATTATTATTATTATTATTATTATTATTATTATTATTATTATTATTATTATTATTATTATTATTATTATTATTATTATTATTATTATTATTATTATTATTATTATTATTATTATTATTATTATTATTATTATTATTATTATTATTATTATTATTATTATTATTATTATTATTATTATTATTATTATTATTATTATGTATTATTATTATTATTATTATTATTATTATTATTATTATTATTATTATTATTATTATTATTATTATTATTATTATTATTATTATTATTATTATTATTATTATTATTATTATTATTATTATTATTATTTATTATTATTATTATTATTATTATTATTATTATTATTATTATTATTATTATTATTATTATTATTATTATTATTATTATTATTATTTATTATTATTATTATTATTATTATTATTTATTATTATTATTATTAGTTATTATTATTATTATTATTATTATTATTATTTATTATTATTATTATTATTATTATTATTATTATTATTATTATTATTATTATTATTATTATTATTATTATTATTATTATTATTATTATTATTATTATTATTATTATTATTATTATTATTATTATTATTATTATTATTATTATTATTATTATTATTATTATTATTATTATTATTATTATTATTATTATTATTATTATTATTATTATATTATTATTATTATTATTATTATTATTATTATTATTATTATTATTATTATTATTATTATTATTATTATTATTATTATTATTATTATTATTATTATTATTATTATTATTATTATTATTATTATTATTATTATTATTATTATTATTATTATTATTATTATTATTATTATTATTATTATTATTATTATTATTATTATTATTATTATTTATTATTATTTATTATTATTATTATTATTATTATTATTATTATTATTATTATTATTATTATTATTATTATTATTATTATTATTATTATTATTATTATTATTATTATTTATTATTATTATTATTATTATTATTATTATTATTATTATTATTATTATTATTATTATTATTATTATTATTATTATTATTATTATTATTATTATTATTATTATTATTATTATTATTATTATTATTATTATTATTATTATTATTATTATTATTATTATTATTATTATTATTATTATTATTATTTATTATTATTATTATTATTATTATTATTATTATTATTATTATTATTATTATTATTATTTATTATTATTATTATTATTATTATTTATTATTATTATTATTATTATTATTATTATTATTATTATTATTATTATTATTATTATTATTATTTATTATTATTATTATTATTATTATTATTATTATTATTATTATTATTATTATTATTATTATTATTATTATTATTATTATTATTATTATTATTATTATTATTATTATTATTATTATTATTTTTAGTATTATTATTATTATTATTATTATTATTTTATTTTATTATTATTATTATTATTATTATTATTATTATTATTATTATTATTATTATTATTATTATTATTATTATTATTATTATTATTATTATTATTATTATTATTATTATTATTATTATTTATTATTATTTTTATTATTATTATTATTATTATTATTATTTATTATTATTATTATTATTATTATTATTATTATTATTATTATTATTATTATTATTATTATTATTATTATTATTATTTTATTATTATTATTATTATTATTTATTATTATTATTATTATTATATTATTATTATTATATTATTATTATTATTATTATTATTATTATTATTATTATTATTATTATTATTATTATTATTATTATTATTATTATTATTATTATTATTATTATTATTTATTATTATTATTATTATTATTATTATTATTATTATTATTATTATTATTATTATTATTATTATTATTTATTATTATTATTATTATTATTATTATTATTATTATTATTATTATTATTATTATTATTATTATTATTATTATTATTATTATTATTATTATTATTATTATTATTATTATTATTATTATTATTATTATTATTATTATTATTATTATTATTATTATTATTATTATTATTATTATTATTATTATTATTATTATTATTATTATTATTATTATTATTATTATTATTATTATTATTATTATTATTATTATTATTATTATTATTATTATTATTATTATTATTATTATTATTATTATTATTATTAATTATTATTATTATTATTATTATTATTATTATTATTATTATTATTATTATTATTATTATTATTATTATTATTATTATTATTATTATTATTATTATTATTATTATTATTATTATTATTATTATTATTATTATTATTATTATTATTATTATTATTATTATTATTATTATTATTATTATTATTATTATTATTATTATTATTATTATTATTATTATTATTATTATTATTATTATTATTATTATTATTATTATTATTATTATTATTATTATTATTATTATTATTATTATTATTATTATTATTATTATTATTATTATTATTATTATATTATTATTATTATTATTATTATTATTATTATTATTAATTATTATTATTATTATTATTATTATTATTATTATTATTATTATTATTATTATTATTATTATTATTATTATTATTATTATTATTATTATTATTATTATTATTATTATTATTATTATTATTATTATTATTATTATTATTATTATTATTATTATTATTATTATTATTATTATTATTATTATTATTATTATTATTATTATTATTATTATTATTATTATTATTATTATTATTATTATTATTATTATTATTATTATTATTATTATTATTATTATTATTATTATTATTATTATTATTATTATTATTATTATTATTATTATTATTATTATTATTATTATATTATTATTATTATTATTATTATTTATTATTATTATTATTATTATTATTATTATTATTATTATTATTATTATTATTATTATTATTATTATTATTATTATTATTATTATTATTATTATTATTATTATTATTATTATTATTATTATTATTATTATTATTATTATTATTATTATTATTATTATTATTATTATTATTTTATTATTATTATTATTATTATTATTATTATTATTATTATTATTATTATTATTATTATTATTATTATTATTATTATTATTATTATTATTATTATTATTATTATTATTATTATTATTATTATTATTATTATTATTATTATTATTATTATTATTATTATTATTATTATTAATTATTATTATTATTATTATTATTATTATTATTATTATTATTATTATTATTATTATTATTATTATTATTATTATTATTATTATTATTATTATTAATTATTATTATTATTATTATTATTATTATTATTATTATTATTATTATTATTATTATTATTATTATTATTATTATTATTATTATTATTATTATTATTATTATTATTATTATTATTATTATTATTATTATTATTATTATTTATTATTATTATTATTATTATTATTATTATTATTATTATTATTATTATTTATTATTAATTATTATTATTATTATTATTATTATTATTATATTATTATTATTATTATTATTATTATTATTATTATTATTATTATTATTTATTATTTATTATTATTATTAATTATTATTATTATTTATTATTATTATTATTATTATTATTATTATTATTATTATTATTATTATTATTATTAATTATTATTATTATTATTATTATTATTATTATTATTATTATTATTATTATTATTATTATTATTATTATTATTATTATTATTATTATTATTATTATTATTATTATTATTTATTATTATTATTATTATTATTATTATTATTATTATTATTATTATTATTATTATTGCTTGTGAATTGTTCATATATGTGTTATGCTATAATATTATATTCAACACGCAAATGGTTCACTTTAAAAAATTTTTAACAGGAAAGTCTGATAAAAAATCTGTATTCGGATGAAGGATTTTTGCTTTAAACCCAAAAGTTTTTTCAAAAGCATTTTCCTTGTTAAAATATTTTGGTACACTGGAACTTTTAATTCTTACCTGAATTGTATTATTATTTGCTTCAATATCAATTTTATTTTCTGGTCTAAGCCGTTTATATTCATTCTTAATATAATCAACTATATCATTCAAATTCATATGATCCTCTTGGTACTTTAATCCCATTATTGTTAATATAAAATAAATTATTGTAGATATCCACATTAGATATACTTATACGAATGAAAATCGATAAGTGTATGCTCATAATCTGGATATAAATCGATCGGGGGAAAAAAATTTGCTGGAAAGCGCAGAAGTATTATGACTGCGATATTATAACAGGCGATTTATGAATAAAAGATATTTCAAATAGTTTTACTATTTAAAAAATTCATATTTTATTTAATTTACAGTTACATTACAGTATATTATTTTTATTAATCCCGGAATTGTGTTGAAAAGCCCAGCCATTTTTTTTAGTTTCGAGGATTTTTTAACATGGAAAATATTCTGGAACAGCGTTTTACACTGGCGAGCAAAATTGTACGAATCATGACACAATCGTTATGTTAAACTCCATAATATCCTTAAGAAATAAGCAATCCCAATGAAAGTTTCACCATAGTTTATTTATTTAGTACATAACATAAATAAGCAAAAGTAATAATTAAAAAATATTATGTATTAGAATAAAATATAAAATAAATCTATTTGAAAACGTTTGCACGTTTGCGTAACTTTGCTTTAAACGAGCCATATTGTTGCATACCGTTATTTTCTTTAGTATTTTGCTTCGATCTCTTTTTACTTGTTAATTTCCTTGCATTTAAGTACAATTTGCAATAGATTGCAGCCGTCCTAAATTTAAAACTTATTGTTCTAATATTACAAAGGTAAAAAAATGAAAAAATTAGCAATTGAATTGTGAAAATACAAGTTCGTTATTTTTTAAACAAACTTCCTTCTACGAGGGTTAGACGAAGGGCTTAAATACGAGATCCCTGTAGAAGAAAGTTTGTCGCTGATATTTTAGTTGTAAGGCAAATATAACATAGGGGTTATAAGTGGGGGAGAGAGAGAGAAAAGATATTGGGTTAGAGTGGTTATTCTCATCTATGGTAAAGTATATAGGGCATGTTTACCTTAAGAGTGAGAGAACAAAATCATAAATATAATGATGAGATTATCTACGTTAGTGGTCTGTGGTCGGTTACAATTTTATATTTATTTATTTATGCCCGAAAATGTAAGGTCTAAGAGTATTTAGTAGCCCAAACAATGGCCAACAGCTCCTTTTCTATTGTTGAATAGTTTATCTCACTGTCTGTTAGTGTCCTGCTAGCGTAGCATATGGGCTTATCGTTCCCGATTGGGCACTTGGGAAAGAATAGCTCCCAAAGCGAAGTCGGCTTGCATCGGTTGTCAAAATAAATTGTTTCGAGAAGTCCGGATATTGTAGTATGGGATCGTTGATCAATAGATTTTTGCATATTTCGAATGCACTCAAATATTGATCATTTAAAATATTTTTCCTTCCTTTCTTTAAACATTCAGTTAAAGGTTTTGTTAACTTTGAAAAATATCGTATAAATTTCCGATAATAGCCCAATAATCCCAGGAATGATTTTATCGCTTTTTGGGTTTTCGCAACGAGGGAAATTTTTTTATCGCTTTAAATTTTTCTGGGTTTGGTTTTTATTCTCTTGGTGGAAATAATATGTCCCAAAAACGGACACTCTTTTTGTCTAGTTGAGTTTTCTTTTGTCTAGTTGAGTTTTCAAATTTGATTCTCTTAATCTATCAAAAACCTTTTTTATATTCAACATATGTTCTTGTAATGATGTAGAGTAGACGAATATGTCATCCAAATATACAAGACAAATCGTTCCTATTAAGCCTTTCAACACATTATCCATTATTCGGTGGAATGCAGACGGTGGCTTTTTTAGCCCAAAGGGCATTCCGACAAATTCAAAATGACCTCCATCTACTGAAAATGCAGTTTTCTCTATAAGCTCTGGATGCATTTCTATCTGGTGAATACCACTGGCAAGATCTAGGGTAGTAAAATACATACTTCTGCCTAATTTGTCCAATATGTCCGTTATGTTGGTTATGGGATACTTGTCACAAATTGCCTTTTCGTTCACTTTTCTATAATCAATAACGAGTCTCCATTTTTGTACACCACTAGAATCTATTTTCTTTCGCACTATCCATACAGGAGCACTCCAAGGTGAAAAACTTGGTCTTATAATGCCCTGTTGTAACATTTTGTCTATTTGTGTCCTTACATCCTCTTTATGAACATAGGGGTATCTATAGGACTTTGTAAAAATTGGTATATCGTCTGTGCTGTTGATATTATGTTTAATTTGGTTAGAAAAACTAAGAGGACTTCCTTCTCTAAAAAATATATCGTCAAAGTTTCTACAAATTTTAATTAGTTCTCTTTTTTCCTCTTCGTTCAAGTGGTTAATTCTCAGTAATTTAATTTTAATTTTATATCGTCTTCCTGTTGGGGTATGTCAGTATCTATTGTGAAATTGTTTATTTCAATGAAATTTTGATATGGAATAGTCTTAATAGGTTTTTCAATATAAACTACCTTTTCTTGGTCGGATGTATTTACAATCTCCACAAAACTATACCATTCTTTTGAGGAATAAATTCCCCCTGATATAAACAAGCCTGGTTCTAAAAATGTTTTTTGTATGAAAAAGTCACCGTTTTGATAATCAACCGGTATTTTAATAATGAATTTTGAACAAGGTTGAATTATATATTTTCCCGAAGTCAAATTGGGTTTAAATTGCAGTGGTATTATAGAATTGTTCGTGATAAAAGTTTTATTGCTTAGGTCTATTTTGGCTTTCAATTTATCCAAAATGTCAAGTAATATTAACCCGTCAAAATAATTGTGAAATTTGAAGACAAATAGTTCCATTTGACCTTCTTCTTTAAATTCATCAAAATATAGCAAGGTGATTTTCTTATCCAAGGAGTGTTTATTTAAAATTGTCGTAATCGTGATTGGTTTACAATTCTGACATTTGGCTTGATCAACAAATGCTGGATTTATAAAAGATGAAGAGGCTCCAGTGTCGATCAGAAATTTTAAAGGTCTACTGAAGGGGGAAGATATATTTATGTAAGGTAATGTGTGTCCATGTTTATTAAGGTCTAATTATCCTGTTGGTCCGGGGAGGCATTTATTAGAAAATTTTCACTGTCATCAATTGTGTTATAACAGTTTTGGTCAAGCTGGTTGTTTTGTTCAAAAATAAAGCCTTGGTTGCAACCATGAGAATACATATTATCTTGTCGAGCATAGTCGTTGCGGTAGTAGTAATATTCTTCCAAGTCTGTGCAAGGAGATCCTCCCACATCAATGTTATACAATCCTTGAGGCTTAAAATTACCTATTGTTCTTCTTGCCTGCATGCTCGATGGTTTCCTTAAATTAGTAAATCCTGAACTTGTATCCATCGGTTCTGGTGGTGGTAAATTCTGTGAACGATGCTGTTGTTGCCCAAAGCTGGGATTAGGTGAATTATTGTTATTAAATGTCCTATTTTGTTCGAATCCACTATTTTGTGTATTCCTTTGAAACGTATTAAAATTTTTATTCTGTCCGAGTGTATTAATAGGTGCACTAATTTGGGTTTTTTGAACATTATTAATTAGATTCTGATATTTAATTCTCGGAAATTGTTGTGAAATTCTGTTATGATTGTTTGATCGGTAAAGTTGATAAGGTGAAAAGCTCTGATAGTTTGGTAAAAGGTATCTTACATTTTGCTGGGGGATAGGATATGTGCCTGTAAATAGTTTCTTTGCATAATATATATTTTGTTCCTGAATACAAAAGGAAAAGGCTTCGGCCATCGTCTTAGGCCTCATTGATCTGATATTTGAGCCTATAGGTTCTCTAAGTCCCGATAAGAATGTATTCAGACAAATTTCGGCAAATAATTTTTGTTTTGCCTCTATTACACTAGAATTAGTCCCATGGATTAAAATATTATAAATAGAGTATTGTATCTCAATGATGGCACTATGAAACTGTTGAACCGACTGATTGGTTTGTTTTAAGTTATGTAAGTCTCTGATTAAAGATGTTTCGTTTCTTTTGTCAGAATAATGTAGAATTAGACTATTTTTTATAATTTCCCAAACCAAAGGAGTACCATAAACATTGAGCACTTCATTGGCGTGCCCTACTATCTTGTTCCTAATCGCTCTCAATATAAGTTTTGCATAGTTCGTTCCGTCTACATTAACTAGGTCTCCCAAGATTTCCTCAACATTAGTCAAAAATTCGTATAGCAGTCTTGGATTTCCGTCAAACTTTGGAAGGTCCTTAACCGCGTCTGGGACTCTTAGTGAGTCAAATATTTGATTTGGGTTTAGGGGTGAATTTGGGATTAGTTGAGGAGTGGGAACCTAAAGAGTTATTGTTATCAAGTGACATTTCTGTTTTCTCTGGTATGTGTACTAGGTGTCTAAAAATTGTTGTGTATGGTTTATTTCGATATATTTTTCGCATGAGGGAACCCTTATTTAGTTTTATACTTATTTATACTTTTTCACTTTTATTAATTAAAATATATCTTATTTATACTGTATTCACACTTATACTATAGTGATTAAAATATGCCTTATTTGCCCTATTATTATTATAAGAAGTTTCATATTCAAGCGTTGACTGATGTTCTTATGAGTCCTATTGCTGATGATTGGTGCTGTTGGAAATTGATGATTATTTGTATATTTTGATTTTGTTCCTGAGGGTTCTGTTGATGATGGTTGCTGATTGATGATTTTATTTTTGTGGGTTCACTTGATGATGAGTTTTGGCTTATTGGTATTGTTTTTCTGACGATTATTACAATTGCTTAAGTTTTTCTTTTTTTTAAATTTTATATTTTAACTAAATTAGTTATTGTTTTTATCACGATTATTACTTTTTCTATGAACAATTCTTGTTTAAGTTTTTCATTTTTTATTTTAACTTAATTAGTTCTGTAATTATTGTCACTTTAACTTTTTTATTATACTTCTTAATTGTTTTCGGATTTTAATAGTTTTAAACCATTCTTGTCCGTTCACTGCTTCAATTTTATTCTCTAATTATTCACAGTTTTCTTACTATTATATACCGTAATAGATCCCGAATTTTTACTATTATGTCCTCTAATAGTTTTGAAAACGAAAGTTGATAAACCGTCAATTTTTTTTACATGTTGTACAAAAGAATCTTGCAATCAAGTTTAGATATTCTGTTAAGTAAAGAATGAAAGGCGTGACCGCATCTCACTGTCTTCGCGCAAATATATTCTAAGCGCTGTTTTTTATTATAAAATAACTCCTAGATATATTGCATTATCATTTAGTGGGATAATAACTCCCCTAGAGTAAATATGTCCTGTAGGAATACGTTTCAGCGACCTATTATAAGGAAATATTATAGCCTGTGTCTTACTAACATTAACCCTTATTTTTCGCCTGTCAAAATATTTGTGGGTTAGCGTTAAACTATCCTCCATTCTTTTGATTATCGCATTCCGCGTAAAAAACTAATTCTTTTTATTTTTACTCTAGACGTTATTTCTGACGTGGTCATTAAAGATTGGATATAACCCTCAACAACATCTTGGTGGATAGGCATACGCTGACGACGGGGCTTTGCTATACAAACGAAACATGCAAACTAAAATAGACTCCTTGGCCAACAACAATATCTAATAAATAGCTATGGCGGATAACAAAGCAACCGCCCACTATTACGGAGATAAGGAGGATAAAAAATAGATAGATCGTGCATACTCTGAGAAAGGATTAAAACGATATTCCGAATGTAACACTCATATGGAACCCACAAGGCAGTAGAAAAAGGGGGGCGTCTAAAAACAACGTAGCGAAGAACAATTACATGCAACGAAAATTTCGAAATCGATACAGGAGTAATGGAGTGATTTTTCAAATGATATTTGTGAATACACTAGGCTTTTATTACAATGTATCAGAAAATAAGTAACTCTTAAAAGAAATTAAAAATATTTTAAATTAATTTTTAAATAAATTTATTTGTAAACAAAAAAAAGGTAAATAAACACAAACAAATTTTGACAGCGTCAAAATCATAGTGTATACAGTGACGACACACCAACAAAAATAACAACAACCATACAACAAATTTTACAACTCAGTGGGGGCTATCTCTTTTTTTCGAGCTGAGTTGTAAAATTTTATATTTTGCTTTATTATTGTATTCTGACAATGTTTTTGGTTAAAATTCATGTTAAATTTTATTCCACATTTTTGACTTGCCTTTATTAGTCGAAAAAAGTACATCTATTTCATTAAATAAAACAGAAAATTTTTTGTATCAAAAATCATAACCAATTCAATTTTACTAAATTAAATTTTATTTTTATTTACTTTTTTGCATACACATACGAAAGAGCATATATATTGTATGCTTTTCGCACTGCTTTAGTGTCTTATAGTTGCAAATTTTTGTAAACAAAGAAAAACAGCTGATTTTCGCTTTTTGAGCTGTCATTGGTGTCGTCACTGTGCACACTGTGGTCAAAACAACAACAAACCAGCTGATCGGCTACCCACACCTGTCAAAGTAATTCACTTTGTTCTCAGTGATCTCTTTTTTTAAATGAAAAGCTTTTGATTGACTAAATGAAGTAGTTGCCAGATCGCGAAAAAAATAATAATTACAAAAAGCGTTGAAAAAATCACCAATGGTGATTTAAGGACATTAATAATTAAAAAAATTGTTAATGTCAACTCAGATACATATAATTTGAAGAAAATTAAAAGAAAAAAATAAACATTAATTACTGCCCTTGGAATAAATTGATTTTTTTTATTATTATCTCTTATTACAAATTCAAATTTATTTTTTTAATATTTACTTTAAACTTCAATATTTTAGTTTATTGTTATTGAATTTATTTAACAAAATTGATTTACCACTCAAGTTAAACGATAATTTCTCGGTTAGTTCACAATTGTGCGGTCAATTAACTAATCTCAATAAAAAATTTCTCGGTAAGTTTACAAGTCTCAGTGAATATTTGTGCGGTCAATTTCCTAATCCCAATAAAATATTTCTCGGTAAGTCACTAATCCCAGTAAGCATTTACATATGTGGTCAATATGTTGATCACAGTATATAAGTTTTCGGTTAGTTCGCTAATCCAAGTGAACATTTATAAGGTCGATTTAATAATCCTAGTAATTAATTTAGTTTTTTGTGCATTAATCCCAGTGAACATTTAGGTAATCAATTTATTCATCACAGAATATAATTTTTCGGTTAATTCCCGTTAAGCAGATGCTATAAAATCTAAAGGAGGTCATATAAAATATTACTATTTTTTGTAATATCCATTATTAAGATCATAACACATTTTGAGAAAAGTTCAGCATTTATTTTTTATACTTTATTTCACTAACTTTTAATAACCAAAAGCAAAATAATATGTATTTCATTTTTAACAATATTATTTACCGACAAACAAAAACAGCAGTAAATTCAATAAAAAAGCCAAACTCGTACAATTGAAAGATTGTTTTATATTTTATGCTTATATACTAATTAATACTTTGTATGCATCCCTTTATTCTTAATTATATCTTCTAGCCTATTGGACATACTTTCTACAAGGATTTTACAATAGTTGGGCTCAATTTTTTCCCATTCTTCACGTAATATTCTTTTTAAGTCTTCCTTGTGAGAAATTCTATGCTGGCGAACTTTTGTGTCAAGATAACTCCATAAGTTCTCAACAGGGTTTATATCTGGGCTCTGTGCTGATGTGTCCAAAACATGTGGGGTATTATACAGCTATCTTGATAAAAGTACCAATCTTGGCCTAATCCCAATTTTTCGCTTGACAATTTTACATTTCGTTTCAAAATATCTAAATAAACCTTCCAATCGATAATCTCATCAATGAAATGAAGTGTGCCAGGTCCAGCCGCCGAAAAGGATCCCCAAACGATGACGCCACCACCACCATGTTTCATATTTCTGGAAATGAGCTATTCATTCGATTTACGCCATACATAAGGTTTACCGTCGGACCCAAATATGTTGAACATACTTTCGTCGGTAAACATCACCCGTTTCCAGAATGAAAAATCTTTCGAACGATGGGTTTTTTGCAAATTCCAGACGTACCTTTTTATTTCGGTTGCTAATGAGGGGTTTAACTCGTACTCTTCTACCATTCAAATTGGCCCGATGGAGCATGTTTCTAATCGTTTGAGCGCAAACTACTTTCCCCAGTTCACTTTCAGCGATAACAGCTAATTTCGGAGCACTTAAACAGGGGTTCGTTTTTGTCTTTCGCACAAGGTAGCGCTCATCAGCTGATGTTAAAATTTTGTTGTGTGCCGATTTCGACCTAATTTTCACAGTTTTGTTGATCTTGTAACGTTTTAGCACATATTTAATAGTAGAGTGACTCCTATTTACTATTTTGGAAATTTCTCTCAAAGATTTCCCATATTTGGAGTGCTTCACAATCAATTCTCTGACCTCTTTGCCTTCCCATCTTCCTTTTTGTGCCAATTTTATACAAAAACTATCTATTTTCACAGAGATATGTAAAGGTTTAACTGTAATGGGAATTCCCGAAATAGAAAACAAAACATTTGAGAAGTTGGCTGCGATTGCTGTCAATGGGTTGCATTATAAAAATGCTGTACGAGTTTGGCTTTGGCATTAAATTTACTGCTGTTTTTGTTCGTCGTTAAATAATATTGTTAAAAATTATAATTTTCCTTTTTTGCTTTTGGTTATTAAAAGTTAGTGAAATAAACTATAAAAAATTAATGCTGAACTTTTCTCAAATTATTTTGTGGGTATAAAAAATCAGACAAAGAATATAAATGTTACGGTGTACGAGTTTGGCTTTTACCCATTGTACATACATGCATGAAATTTACTATTTTCTAGAACCTAAAAACATAGAACAATAAACTGCCAAAAACCAACCACCAAATAATATTAGGTATAATTTTAAGTAAACATAAATATGTACCATTATTTTAATATACACAGTCCTACAAAAGCTTACAAGCCCCTAAAAAAATTAATTTTTTAGATAAAAGATTAATAAAAAATGCTCCAATATTTTTTATTTGCTCATACTATATTTAAACAGAAAAAATAAACTTAAAAATATTTGTACTTTATAAGTAAGTAAAAAATTAATATAAAAAATTTGAGTTTTAGTGTTTTGGTAAATCTACAAAAGGTTAATACGATCTTAATAATGGATATTAAAAAAATAGTAATATTTTATGTGACCTCCGAATTAACCGAAAAATTATATTTTGGTAATGAATATAGGTTCGATCAACTCAATTTCCCGCAATTGCTATTGTGTTAAATGCGCTTTGAGAGTTATCAGTGAGGCTGTTAAAACAGGAAACAAATTTGCATTCTTCTTGGATTCTTAAGTATCCTTTAAAGGTAATTACAAAGTTAAATGTGTAAAAGTTAATGATGAAATCACATATATCATGAGTTACCATAAAAATAACACTAAACTGGAAAATAGCAAAATACATTAAAGCAATTTCCTTTCTTCAACTTCAGAAAGGAATTGTTTTTTATTCATTTTGGGTCAAATGTGTGGAAAGAATGCGCGCGAGTTATGGAAAGCCTTATAACACAACCCTAACTACAACAACAACAAACGCACCAAACAAACCACAATATTAAATAGCTGCATAAGCATTTGTTAAATTTTATTTACCTTTAATTTTACCAAGTTTATTAACCTATTTATTTTTCTGGATAAACATTTTATTAGTATTGCGAAACTGTTCAAAAATAATTAATAAGTAAATAGTTTAATGAACTGTTTAATTGTGAAATTATTTAAAAGAAATAAAAAATAAATTAACAGTAAACACTTTTGTAGTTAAATAATAAGTTTAATGTTTAAAAGAAAATTAAAATAAAATTAATTACATTCTGGTAATGAAAGAAGAAGGTTGTTTTTTTAACTTTACGGTTTAATAACAACAATAACTGGCGCAGTAAAAAAAAAAATTGACGGTTTATCAACTTCCGTTTTCAAAACTATTAAAGGACATAATAGTAAAAATTCGGGAACTATTACGGTATATACTATTACGGTATAACTGTGAATAATTAGAGAATATAATTAAAGCAGTGAACGGACAAGAATGGTTTAAAACTATTAAAATCCGAAAACAATTAAGAAGAATAATTAAAAAGTTAAAGTGACAATAATTACAGAACTAATTAAGTTAAAATAAAAAATTAATAACTTAAAGAATTAAAAATTGTTAATAAAAAAAGAAATAATCGTGATAATAACAATAACTAATTTAGTTAAAATATAAAATTAAAAAAAAAAAAAAACTTAAGCAATTGTAATAATCGTCAGAAAAACTATGCGAAAACTATATCGAAATAAACCATACACAACAATTTTTAGAGACCTAGTACACATACCAGAGAAAACAGAAATGTCACTTGATAACAATAACTCTTTAGGTTCCACTCCTCAACTAATCCCAAATTCACCCCTAAACCCAAATCAAATATTTGACTCACTAAGAGTCCCAGACGCGGTTAAGGACCTTCCAAAGTTTGACGGAAATCCAAGACTGCTATACGAATTTTTGACTAATGTTGAGGAAATCTTGGGATACCTAGTTAATGTAGACGGAACAAACTATGCAAAAATTATATTGAGAACAATTAGGAACAAGATAGTAGGGCAGCCCAATGAAGTGCTCAATGTTTATGGTACCCCTTTGGTTTGGGAAAGTATAAAAAATAATCTAATTCTACATTATTCTGACAAAAGAAACGAAACATCTTTAATCAGAGACTTACATAACTTAAAACAAACCAATCAGTCGGTTCAACAGTTTCATAATGCCATCATTGAGATACAATCCTCTATTTATAATTTTTTAATCCATGAGACTAATTCTAGTGTAATAGAGGCAAAACAAAAATTATTATTAAATGTGTCTGAATACATTCTTATCGGGACTTAAAAAACCTTTAGGCTCAAATATCATATCAATGAGGCCTAAGACAATGGCCGAAGCCTTTTCCTTTTGTATTCAGGAACAAAATAGATATTATGCAAAGAAACTATTTACAGCCACATATCCTATCCCCCAGCAAAATGTAAGATACCTTTTACCAAACTATCAGAGCTTTTCACCTTATCAACCTTACCAATCAAACAACCATAACAGAATTTCACAACAATTTCCGAGAATTAAATATCAGAATCTAATTAATAATGTTCAAAAACTCCAAATTAGTGCACCTATTAATACACTCGGACAGAATAAAAATTTTAATACGTTTCAAAGGAATACACAAAATAGTGGATTCGAACAAAATAGGACATTTTATAACAATAATTCACCTAATCCCAGCTTTGGGCAACAACAGCATCGTTCACAGAATTTACCACCACCAGAACCGATGGATACAAGTTCAGGATTTACTAATTTAAGGAAACCATCGAGCATGCAGGCAAGAAGAACAATAGGTAATTTTAAACCTCAAGGATTGTATAACATTGATGTGGGAGGATCTCCTTGCACAGACTTGGAAGAATATTACTACTACCGCAACGACTATGCTCGACAAGATAATATGTATTCTCATGGTTGCAACCAAGGCTTTATTTTTGAACAAAACAACCAGCTTGACCAAAACTGTTATAACACAATTGATGACAGTGAAAATTTTCTAATAAATGCCTCTCCGGACCAACAGGATAATTAGACCTTAATAAACATGGACACACATTACCTTACATAAATATATCTTCCCCCTTCAGTAGACCTTTAAAATTTCTGATCGACACTGGAGCCTCTTCATCTTTTATAAATCCAGCATTTGTTGATCAAGCCAAATGTCAGAATTGTAAACCAATCACGATTACGACAATTTTAAATAAACACTCCTTGGATAAGAAAATCACCTTGCCATATTTTGATGAATTTAAAGAAGAAGGTCAAATGGAACTATTTGTTTTCAAATTTCACAATTATTTTGACGGGTTAATAGGATAAATTGAAAGCCAAAATAGACCTAAGCAATAAAATTTTTTATCACGAACAATTCTATAATACCACTGCAATTTAAACTCAATTTGACTTCGGGAAAATATATAATTCAACCTTGTTCAAAATTCATTATTAAAATACCGGTTGATTATCAAAACGGTGACTTTTTCATACAAAAAACATTTTTAGAACCAGGCTTGTTTATATCAGAGGGAATTTATTCCTCAAAAGAATGGTATAGTTTTGTGGAGATTGTAAATACATCCGACCAAGAAAAGGTAGTTTATATTGAAAAACCTATTAAGACTATTCCATATCAAAATTTCATTGAAATAAACAATTTCACAATAGATTCTGACATACCCCAACAGGAAGACGATATAACTAAATTACTGAGAATTAACCACTTGAACGAAGAGGAAAAAAGAGAACTAATTAAAATTTGTAGAAATTAAACATAAAATCAACACCACAGACGATATACCAATTTTTACAAAGTCCTATAGATACCCATATGTTCAAAAAGAGGAGGTAAGGACACAAATAGACAAAATGTTACAACAGGGCATTATAAGACCAAGTTTTTCACCTTGGGTTCTCCCGTATGGATAGTTCCAAAGAAAAAGGATGCTAGTTGTGTACAGAAATGGAGACTCGTTATTGATTATAGAAAATTGAACAAAAAGACAATTTGTAACAAGTATCCCATACCCAACATAACGGACATATTGGACAAATTAGGTAGAAGTATGTATTTTACTACCCTAGATCTTGCCAGTGGTTTTCAGCAGATAGAAATGCATCCAGAGCATATAGAGAAAACTGCATTTTCAGTAGATGGAGGTCATTTTGAATTCGTCAGAATGCCCTTTAGGCTAAAAAACGCACCGTCTACATTCCAACGAATAATGGATAATGTGTTGAAAGGCTTAATAGGTACGATTTGTCTTGTATATTTGAACGACATAATCGTCTACTCTACATCATTACAAGAACACATGTTGAATATAAAAAAGGTTTTTAATAGATTAAGAGAATCAAATTTGAAAATTCAACTAGACAAATCTGAATTTTTACACAAAGAGTGTCCGTTTTTGGGACATATATTTCCACCAAGGGAATAAAACCAAACCCAGAAAAATTTAAAGCGATACAAAATTTCGCCGTTCCGAAAACCCAAAAGGAGATAAAATCATTCCTGTGGCTATTGGGCTATTATCGGAAATTTATACGAGATTTTTCAAAGTTAACAAAACCTTTAACAGAATGTTTAAAGAAAGGAAGGAAAATTATTTCAGATGATCAATATTTGAGGGCATTCAAAATATGCAAAAATCTATTGATCAACGATCCCATACTACAATATCCGGACTTCTCGAAACCATTTATTTTGACAACCGATGCAAGCGGCTTCGCTTGGGAGCAATTCTTTCCCAAGGGCAAATCGGGAACGATAAGCCCATATGCTACGCTAGCAGGACACTAACAGACAGTGAGATAAACTATTCAACAATAGAAAAGGAGCTGTTGGCCATTGTTTGGGCTACTAAATACTTTAGACCTTACCTTTTCGGACATACATTTAATGGATAATGAGTTTGAAAGAACCGAACTCCAAGTTAGTAAGGTGGAGACTTAAACTCGAGGAGTTTGACTATGAAGTTATCTATAAAAAAGGCAAATTAAACACGAATGCGGATCCTCTTAGCCGCATCAGGGTTCAAGATCATAATATTTCAAATAACGAGGAAATTAATATTAATGCAACTGACAATGCATCAATTCAAGGGACAGCGGGAAAGACTATCCACTCTGCCGACGAAAATAACGACGATGGTATTCCAATTTCAGAAAGGGCGATAAACACATTCAATCTTCAGATTATTTTACAAGTGGGAAACGAGGGTTCTTCTCTTACACTTGAGACTGTTTTTAAAAACAAACTGAGAAAGACAATACGTAGACCAAAATACAACGAATTCATAATGACCGACAAATTCAAACGACACTTTGCCCCTAATAAACTTACTGCGATAATGACAGACGATAACACATTTAAAATTGTTCATGACACATTCTAAATATTTTGCAAATAGTAAACTTTTTAAACCTGTTCGCTGCAAAATCTTATTGAAAGACATTAGGAACACCGATGATCAAGATAAACTTGTAAACGATTATCACTCCAACAATAATCACAGAGGAATACAGGAAACATTTGAACATTTGAAACGGGAATATTTTTTCCCCTATATGAATGAAAAAATAACTAAATGTATTAATCATTGCAATGTGTGTCAAACTCTTAAATATGACAGAAGACCTCCGAAACCCGTATTTGAAATCCCCGAGATACCAAAAAAAAAAAAAACCATTAGACATTGTCCACATTGACATTTACTGTATAAACAAACGAAACATCCTTACCCTTATTAACAAATTTTAAAAATATGGTTCAGCATATCTTTAGAATCTAGAAATAGCATTTCAATTTTGATAAATTTCAAACACTCTATAAGCCTTCACGGACGAAAATTGTTTGCGATCAGGGCTCAGAGTTCAGTGCATCTATATTTAAAGATTTTTGCAAAATTAACAAAATTAATATACATTACACATCATTCCCCAGTTGAGAGACTACATTCAACGATGACAGAAATTTATAGAATCGTTATGCAAAAATATAAAGAATCAGAACTACTATCACAACATATAATTACTCCATATACACCGCGACAGGCTTGACACCATTTGAATTGTTCTATGGGAGAACACCCACATTTGAAAAAGATTTGAATTATAGTACACAACATGATTACTTACAACGACTAAAAGAATTTCAAAACAAATTACACGAATCAATTAGGAAAAAATTAACCCATGACACAGAAAAACGCATGGAAAAACTGAAGCAAAATAGAGAGGAACCCGAAATTCATTTGGAAAATGATAACATGTATAGAAAAGAATGTAGAGGAATAAGATGACCCCTAGGTTTTCAAAGAAAGTTGTAAAACGGAATAATAAAGTCACCCTTTTAGCATTATATAACCAGAAACTTCATAAATCAAAAATAAAAAAAGAAACATAAGACTTAAAACTCACCTTTCTTTTAGATTTATACTGGCACAAGCCGATGTCAAAATATTCCACCAACACAGAGAATTATACCATTGAAACTATCAGTTGCTAGAACTATAACCGACTACAAGCCACTTATACATATAATCAATCTTGATTCTTACGCTGACAATATACAAGAAATAGGAAAAACCATAAGCCATTTCGAATCTAAAGAGCTTGCCAAAATCGCGAAAACTAAACTGAATCTAAAAGCACTCACCACGAAACTGAACCTACTAACACCTCGAGAGAGACAAAAGAGAGGACTGATAAACGCATTAGGCTCAACAATAAAATTCATGACTGGAAATATGGATCATGAGGACGCAAAGAAGTTAAATAAGGACATTGAACGTCTACTAACGGAAGACGGACGAATAAATACCACACTAAATCAACAATTAATCCTTAATACTAACATGATAAAAAGGTTTGAAAACATAACTTATTATATAAATAGGGAACAGTACTTTTTAAAGAATCCATAAAAAATATACAAAATCAAACCCGTAATGCATTTAACCATGCAATTAACACTATAACACAAATTCAACAACTTAACCAGATAAACTGTAACATTGATATACTCACACAACACCTTAACAATATCGCAGAAGCAATAGTATTATCCAAATTGAATATTATTCCTAAATTAATATTAGATCTTTTAAAATTATCACAAATTCAAAATACACTAAATAACACAATAAATATAATCTCCTCTGAACACATATTTGAATTACTTGAATTAAATGCGTATTACAATAATACAAATATTATATTTAATATTAAAATTCAAAATATGTCCGACAATGAATTTATACTCTATCATGTTATTCCGATACCATTTAATGAAACTTTAGAAATCATAAGCGAAGAATACGCATTAGTTAATAAGGATAGTTTGATATTTTATAAAGAGAAATGTAAACATATAGAAAATGTATTTTATTGTAAAAAATTCACAAAACGGATTATGATATGAATAGAAACTGTATTAAAAATATAATAAATAGGAATAAGACAGTTTCCTGCCATCTACGAGACATTGGCCATAGAACTGACATTATTCGTCCGGAACCCAACTATATAATTCTCATTAATCCTCCAATGCAACAGATTATTTCTTCATGCAACAATTCAACCCAACAGTATACAATTAATGGTACAACCCTAGTTCACTTCACCAAGTGTAAAATTGCAATAAATAAAATATGGTACAATAATGAAGATTACTTATATTGGAACAACGGAAGCTTTATCGAGATGCCGCCCAACCTTAATAATAATATTACAATCCTTTCCAACAAAGATGAGATAACACTCCCGAAATTGAATGAATGTAGGTTTCAAGATAAGAAAATAATTCAGGATTTGCAGATAGACGCCGAAATACACGAAAGCCACATAGTCGGCCTTTGTGTCAGTTACAATTCTTGTTGTGGTCCTTATAATTATAATCAGTAAAAAGAAAAATACAATAATAACATACTCCCTTAAACAAGAAACCAATGCAGTTCCGATAATAGAATACACAAGACCCCTTTGGCCGTCACTTCATTTTAGGGAGGGAGGAGTTATGGAAAGCCCTATAACACAACCCCAACTACAACAACAACAAACGCACCAAAAAAAACACAATATTAAATAACTGCATAAGCATTTGTTAAATTTTATTTACCTTTAATTTTACCAAGTTTATTAACCTATTTATTTTTCTAGATAAACATTTTATTAGTATTGCGAAATTGTTCAAAATTATTAATAAGCAATAAACAGTTTAATGAACTGTTTAATTGTGAAAATATTTAAAAGAAATAAAAAATAAATTAATAATAAACACTTTTGTATTTAAATAATAAGTTTAATGTTTAAAAGAAAATTAAAATAAAATTAATTACATTCTGGTAATGAAAGAAGAAGGTTGTTTTTTTTTACTTCACGATTTAATAACAACCATAACTCGCGTCACAGACGCCACAATATTCAGCAAGTTTCTTGGTGTTGTTTGAGTATTAGGAATTTGATAAACACTTCTTGTTTATTTTTATTACTTTTTAATTAATAATTTTATATTTGTAGTTCAAATTTTTTGCAATTGTAGCTATTTTAAAAAAAATTTTTGTTTACAAATTTATATTTATATGGTATTAAAATTTTTTATTTACTATTTTTCTAATTTGCCGTGACATTTCAAGCAGCTGTTTTTGATACTCTCCATTAGAAAATTATAGCAACAAATGTTGTTTTTTGTATGTTGTACAATTTCCCGCACCTTATAGTAAATTCGCCTTGACTAAGAATATCAAACAAAGAGCGCGTAATATGATATTCTCTTTATGATTACAAAAATTGGTGGTTTTTTTACAATAACAAAATACGTTTGTAATTACGGTACTTATTTTGCCTTCGTTTTGTGATTGGTTTTTCACTCGAATTTTCGACTTTAAGCAATTTTACAATTTGGATTTTATCATATGTATGTATGCATATATACGTATATTTAAATTTAAATATGAATTTTAATTTGTTGTATGTGTATGTGCAAATGAGTGTATGTTTTATCTCGTTTAAGGTAGAATTAGCTGAACATATATGTAGTTGTGTCAGCTGATCGCTTTTGTATATGAAAAGCTATGAAAGTGCTTACATGACCGTAATGTAATGTAACTGTAACGTCAAAATCTGTTGAAAATAGAATTTGACGGCAAAGTTACGTGACATTTGTTAAGCAATGATGCTTGTATGTTGAATTATATGGGGGTATTTTTACCCTTTTTTGGCACTTTTTGCAGACAATTAAAAGGAGCAATTTAAATCAATTGAACAAAGTAATTTATAGTAATTTGAACAAATTTAAACCATATTTTAGAAAATGTGAATCCGATTTTAAAAAATATTACTATTTTTTAATAAAAAAAAAAAAAAAAATAGAATCTTACGTATATTGTAATGTGGAAAAGGAATAAACTAAAAAATAAGCTTTAATAAACATTCTTTGGTGACAAGCAAACATTTTCACGCTAATGTCAGATAAGCAATTATGTATGTAATTCTTAAATAAAATTAAAAAGAACTGTGGATCAGCAACGACTAGTTTCCGAGGTGTAGGCCACTTAATTTCAACATCTAACTGAGTAGTATCTTGAAATTTTGATAAACAAAAAAGAAGGCTGTAGGTAAAAAATATTTCCAATGACTTTAATTTGGTGTGCAGAAATTTTGGTTACATTGGTGAACCAGGGAGAAAGAAAAACTTTTGTATGTTGACTTTTTATAAAATAGCATTTATTTGATAAATAACTTTATAACCCATATGAGCTTTTTTGGCAATAATTTGGTATATAATTTGTTTTATTTTATATTTGTAAATATGTACATATATGATTTTATTAATTTTATACACTTAAATAAATAATACTATATAAACCTATTTGGTACGTTTTTCAAAGCGTACAAAATTCGAACATTTATATTCTCATCACTGTGATTTAAACAGATGTTCTTTTCATTTTTAATTATTTATATACACACATTCACAGAAACGTATGACACGTTTTTAAGTGTTCTATAAGTGTCAAAACGTTTACATTTACATATACGGTTTCTATGTTCGGCTAATGAGGTCTTTAAAATAAGACAAATTTTACTTACAGTTTTATATGTAGATGTTCTTAAATTTTTTTTACAGGGACGGAAATTTCTTTATTTTAACACTTTTGTTGCAATCTATGTTGTTCCTTTGTTGTAATCCGTGATGTTTCTTCTCTTTTTTTTAAATGCCCTTTGAAATTAGTGTTGTTTTTGTAACTTCAACCTGTATTTTTGTTTCTTTGTCTTATATTCATGTAAATGAAATCAATCAGTATTTGGTTAATAATTTATTATAAAAGAAGAAAAAATAAAATATGTTTTTGCTTAAAATAAAGTTTATTTGGAATTCGATATAAGGAACTAAATATTTTTTAGTTACACTATTAATTTAATGATTTTTTACATCAGAAACAAAAGTAGTTCAAATTTCGTTCACAATGAAAATGAGCCAGTGTATTTTAATTAAAGAAATTATTTTTTTTTTAAGCAATTTTTAATATTTTGTTGGATAGCCTTTTTGAGTGATTGCCGATTTTAACGATTAGGAACAGATTCCACTAACCTTTTTGTATAACTTGGTGAAATTTGTCTCCATTCTTCTTATAATGCCGCTTTGAGATTGTTCACATTAGATATTGGACGTTTTCGCAATTTCACTTCTAGCTTATATCACAAATTTTCTATTATATTCAAGTCTGGTGACTATGGCGGAGTTTTAGTAACCCTTAGACAGTTATACAACAAGCATTCTTTGACTGCTCCAGCGGTTTGTTTCGGGTCATTGTCCTGGTAGAAATGGAAGGTGTCTTTTATTCCCAATTTTTCTGCACTCTAGTTCAGGTTATTTTTTAAAATTGACAAATACTGAAATTTATCCATATTTCCCTCCACAAAGTGCAAATTTCCAACTGCAGCCGCAGAATGCGCACCACGCACCATAACGTGACCACCATCATGTTTTACTGTAAAGCGCAAGAGCTTGGATTTTAACTCCTCGTTTGGGCTTTCTCCACACACTAATACTGCCGTCCGATCCAAAAATATTAAATCTTGATTCATCTACGAACAATAAGTGCTGCCAAAATGAAAAATCCTTCATCAAATAGTTGTGGGCGAAATCCAGTCTTAGTTTTTATTCTTTGGGCCCACAAAAGGTATTTTCGGGCAATTCCACTATTCAATCCAGCTTTCCTGAGATCTCTTCGTATTGTTTCTGCATTACAACATATATTAGATGTTCTTCAACCATGTATTTTAATTTTGGAGCATTTAACTTTGAATTATTCCTACATATATGGAGTATTCAACGTTCGTCTCGTTCAAAAAAAAGTTTTTTGGGGTTGATTTTTTGTTTACTAGTGATTTTTTTTCCATCATTAAGCCTTTGACAATTTCCGCAATTTGCCGCTGACTTTTCTATCTTTGAAGTGGTCAATTACCAGTTTTCTTTTCTAAGTAAAAACAAAGTAAAATTAAAAAGAAGTAATATTATTTTATTTCAACTTGGAATTTACCGCTATATGAGTAAGTTTTTACAAATGCGCCATGAGTAAAAAAATTGACATTCTCGTTTTATATTTATATAAATATTTTTGTTGTGGTTGTAAATAAGTTGAGTTTATATTAATCATTTTAATATTTAATTGATTAGATTGCAAAGTAAATACATGTATGTGATATAATTAATATTTATAAATATTATATAACAAATTTAAAAAAATTTTATTATTAAAGGTGGGCCAGTGATTCACTGTATATACATACATACATACATATGTAGGTATGTATTTGAAATTAATTTTCTATTTATTTAATATCTTTGTTTTTTTCTATTTGTGTGTGAACATATGTATGTTTATTTATATGTTTTCCTTCTTATCTTTTTTTAAATAAATGTTTTTAATGCTAATATTTAACGTAATGTAAAATTAAAAAAAAAAAAAAAAATTATACCTGTATTTTATTTACTTTTCTTATATGTTTGTCTTTCTGATTTAAATATGTATATTTTTCTCTTAATATGGTAAAAAATTAAACATGGTCCGTACGAGTGAAAGTTCTTAAAATAATATTTAAGAATTGGACGGCAACTAAATCGTCGTAGGTAAAGCAGTCTCCTTATATACCTCTTTGCCTACAGTTTTGATCGTTCCGGAAATGTCTCAAAAGCTTTTTATCCTCTATTTTAAATTCGTTAATTTTAAATATGTGAGATTGTGATATCCAAAGATTGCCGAATTGGCAATGCCGTTAAATACACAAATCAGTACGGCAATACCATGGTACAACATTATCAAATTTTGCACAAACGAATAGACAAAAATCCCACAATACAGTCCCTGATATGGCTTATTTTCTTTTTTTAGGCATTTCTATTTTCGTAACACTGACTCCCACTTAAGCCTGTTCGTCCTGAATAGGCTCATTATCTTTCTTCCCATAGATCGCCAGTCGCTCTAGATGTACCACTTTCTTTTTTGATCGCGGACTATTATTCCTCTGTATTCTATATACCACATCGTTAAACTTTTTGACTACCTTATAAGGTCCATACCAGTTAGTTTGTAGCTTGGGAGATAGTCCTTTCTTCCGCTGCGGGTTGTAGAGTAGAACCAGGTGTCCCTCATGGAAGCCCTACGTATTTGCTGCACGATCATAATGGCTTTCATTTTATCGCTGACCATTTTAATTTGTGTGCGCACAAATTCATGAAGTTCATTGAAGCTTTCTTGTTTTTCAACGTGTGACATTCCCCTTTATGGTAGTCACCAGGTAATTTTAACTCAGTCCTAAAAATAATGTTGACAGGTGATCTAGACGTCATGGAGAGCTGATCGGTATGCTCGTAGAAGCCTCGGAAGGTGTTCTTCCCAATCCTTCTGTTGTTCGCTTACTATTTTTCGCAAGGATTTTTTGTTTATTTATTTATTTCATTTATTTCAATGTTTCATACACAAAACCTGAGTCTTATATTGCAGTATGAAACTGAACGTATGTATATTACATTATCAAGAAAGCAATGACATTAACACCTTAAAATTAATAATTAAAAAAATGACTATAATAATAAAAAAACGAATAATCACAAATTTTAGTATAAAATTTAATAAATTTCAGTATAATCCCAAAATCTTAGTACAATTTAATCTAAATTTTAGCATAAAATTCAAGATTATTTAAGTATAAAATGAAACTATAATTACATGAAATTGACAAAGATTATGAAGTGAAATATTCAAAAATTTAAACATATACAAAAATATCACAAGAATAAAAAGAAATAAAATATAAATAAATCTATATAATCATGTCAAGGCAATCGCGAAAAATGACATACAATATATTTCTTAAATCGATGTGCGCTACTAATCACCTGCAATTCATAAGAGAATACGTTCCAGAGACTGATAGCATAAACAAAGAAATGAATCGAGAAATCAATGTCCAATGTCGAAATGCAAGAAGCCCTCTACCTCTCCCATGCATTGAAAAGTTTAAACGCGCATGAGGATGATGGGGTTGACATGTATATATAATTTCATGCAAGAACAGTAAGGTACGAACTCTTAAATAATGATCAAAACTCATGCCAAAAAACGAGCTTACATAGGTAGAAATATGATTATACCTACGTAGACCATAAATATAACGCACAATATTATTAAGTGCCAAATTAATTTTCCTTTTACTCTCACCATCACAGCTGGCAAAAAGTTCGCAGCCATACAATAAGACCGGTATTAAATACGATTTAGCAATTAGGGTTCTAATCCTAATTTTAAAATACTGAGTCTGCCAGAGGTTTCTTAACATCGAAAACGTCCGACCACAAACTATATTAATATGGTTCGACCAAGTAAGAGTGTTATTAAAGTATATGGCAAGAGTTTTAGCAGATTGTACAATGTCGATCGACTGGCCGTTCAATTTCAAAATTGGGTGGTAATTAAGTTTCAATAACCTCTTCCTTATAATTAGACGCTTGAATTTTGTGGGATTAATTTGCAATCCATTAGCAGTGGCCCACTCATAAACACGATCTAGCTCCTGATTCAAAGTTCTCACACACTCCACAACAGCATTGGTGCTACAGCTCATATATAGTTGAACATTGTATGCAAACAATCTGACCTTACAATGTTGAAGTCCAGTCTGAAGATCATTAACATATAAAGAAGACAGCTGAGGACCTAAGATCGAGCCCTGTGGAACACCTTGACTCAATGGCAAATATCTAGACTGTGCATTAGATGTCTGAACATATTGCTATCTATCAACTAGATATGAATGAATCAAGTCTGTAGCAGTGGATTCAAATCCAAGCATATATTTAATTTTATTTATTAAAACGCTGCGATCAACAGTATCAAACGCTCTGGAATGATCAAAAAGAATCAAAAATGTGAAGTTACCACCATCAATATGCTGTCTTATGTCCTCTGCAACATCTACCAGGACCGTAATACAACTATAATTTTTACGAAAATCAGATTGCCGATCAGTAAGCAAGCTGTTAGCCTCAAGGAACTGTGTGACTTTATTATGCATCAACCTTTCAAAAACTTTTGATAAAAATGGCAATATCGCTATCGGCCTATATTCAGAGTTCGATTTAGGAATAGCTATAACTTTCGCAAGTTTTCACATACTAGGGTAGCAATTAGTAGTAAATATTCTGTTAAAAACAAAAGTAATGAAAGGAAGAAGTTGTGGGGCGAGAATCTTTAAAAACCTGGGATCAACAACATCCACGCCAATAGCATTGGATTTTATCGACATTATACAAGATAATACATCACACTGTGTCACACCAACAAAGCGGAAATTATTGCTCGGAACATTGTCATAGATATTATAGAATACACCTAATACCTGATTATTAGGTGTATTCAAGAAGCGCTCATTTAGAGCGTTAGCATCTATTGTGCAGAGTTTCTCGATGTTAGATCTACCAATAACAATCTCACGTAATGCCCTCCAAGTTTGCTTTGAACCTATGGCAGTAGAAAATTTCGAAGAATAGTAGTCTGATTTGGCCTTCTTGATAAGTCCATTGGTTGTTCTACATGATGCTCGGTACTTCTCATATAGTCCCGTGGTTCTAAAACGTTTCCACCGGGGATATAAGTGGTCCCTTCGATTAATAGCCTGCCTTATATCCCGATTGAACCAAGGCTTATCATGCCAATTAACTATTTTCGTCCTTAAGGGAACCGTAAGATTGCATATATGTTCCGTATTTTGTTGTAAAAAAGAGAGTTGATCATCAACACAAATCAGATTATATAGCAAACTCCAACCTATATTGGAAAATTCTTCTACTAACATACCATAACCAAGGTTCCTGAAATTCCGATATCTAATAGCTTGTTCATGAAACTTATACTTCATGAAAATGACCGTGTTAGGGGAATTAAAGTCAAGTGTAAGCATGTTGTCCGTTAGATAAGGATTAAGTATTTCTCCAGGGTTCGATTAAATCGTTCTACCATTTCATCAGACTGTGGGTGAAGCGGCGTCGTTCGTGCCTTCTTAATACCGCATATCTCACATATTTCTTTGAATATAGCAGACTCAAAATTTCTATCCTGATCGGAATGTAGGTCTATTGGAACCCCATAGCGGTATACCCAGTTGTTCTCAAAAACATTTACAATTGTATTCGCTTCTTCATTAAGTATGACATACATTTTCGGCCATTTGCTGAAATAATACATCACGAAGAGAACATAACGATTTCCGGCATTACTGAAAGGAAAAGAGCCTGCTACGCCCATCGCTATCCGCTCGATTGGTGCGCCCGAGTTATATTGTTGCAGCTTACATCGGCTTCTTCTTACTGGACTTTTAGCTGCAATACGGTGGGTATAATTTGCTATCCGATCCGCCACTGCTTGCTGACATCCAACCCAATAAATACGTTCTTTTAGTTTTTGCAGAATCTTTGTCACCCCAAAGTTTCCTCCGCTGACTCCATTATGGTACTTACTTAAGACTTCTTTCATTTTAGAAGAAGGCACTACTATTAGGTTGGATGAAGTTTCATCTTTCCATTTGCACTTTCCCAACGGCGATATAAGCACCCATTAATCCACTTCAAACTGTCCCATTGTGCCCAAGACGCTTTTGTAAGAGAACCTTCTGCTGATATTTAATTGCGGTTGGGCCGTCAGTCCTCTTCTTTTGCTGATATATTTGCCACTATTGGTCACTCCTTTGCGCTCTTGACCAGTCTTCGTTTGCATCTATTTGCGTTAGACTGATTTCAATTATGGATTCCTTCCGCTCTGCTTTCATACAATGTTTAGATTCCAAAATACAAGGCCGCATCTTATGCCACTTCGGTATTCAATGTTAAAGTTGTAAGCCTGGAGGCGCTTAATCCAACGTGCAAACTGTCCTTCAGTGTTCTTGAACTGAAGCAGCCGTCTCAGTGCGGAATAATCAATCCTAAGCAGAAAATGTTGACCATATAGGTACTTATGGTAATGTTTTATGCATTCCAGCACTGCCAGTATCTCACGTCGAGGTACACAATAATTCTGTTCAGTCTTTGACAGCGTGCGGCTATAGTAGCCTACGACCACATGTCCGTCCCATTGACCACCTGTGACAGTACACCAATACCATATCCACTAGCATCACTGTCAAGGATGATTTTTTCACCTGGGACTGGATACGCCGAAACCGGTGTTGCACACAATAGGTGTTTTAATGTCTGAAACAGATGAAAAAAGTATGGTTTGTTTTACCTTAATGGTGGTCAAACATGTATGAGAGAGTAAAGTTAGAAATAAAACGATACATATACACAACATATTTAAAGCCAGCGCAACATAAATAACAACAAGTAGGAGCTGCGTGAAGTGCCTGTCATATCCGCACTTATAAGTGTAAATTTTTTTTTAGCATGGGTATATTTATAGTTGAACATGTGTATACTTCTATTCGAGTATACATAGAATAAATTTCTACAAAAAAAAATCTTTCGAAATCGCCGTGATACAGGTAATAAAAGTGTTTTATATTGATATTTTCGTGAAGCTAATATGACTAAATACATATGTGGACTATTTTCAAAACATTTTCAACGGGATGGAAGAACGAAAAATAATGTAGGAGACACTCTCGCTTGAAGTTTTTTGAAAATTATTTTGAATTCCTTACAAATCTCTACTAAACCTTGGAGGACGGAATAATTAATATTTAACATACTCCGACTTTGAACATTGTCCACAAGAATTTTATTGATCTTTGCGTAATTTTCAAAAATTGACTCAAGCATTGCGAAACTCGAATTGCACCATGTAGGACAATTGCTCTTCAAAGTTGTTTCCAGCATGTGCTGCTTATTGGTCTTCTTAAAGTATTTTACAAGTTTTTTGCAAATATTTGTAATCCCTTTTAATTCATTTTAAGATTTGAAAGCATCAGTTAGGACATTAGGAAAAAGATGGGCCGAACAGTTTAATCTTGTGAAATCTCTTATTGCACGTAAAATATTACTTCCGCGGTCTGTTACGAACACCACATTTGATATATCAGTAGCCTATACGATCGGTCCAATTTTTGAGCACATTATCGATTGTGTGCAGCTGTATTTCACCAAATTCACGAATATTGTCCTTTAAAGCGTCAATTGTCACTGGCTTGTTGGCGTAACACTTATCTTTGACGGCACCCCACAAATAATAGTCCAACGGTGTCAAATCGCAGTCGAGGTGGCCAAACGACATCAGCTCTGCGATTGATAATGCGATCTTCAAAAACAGGGCGCAAAACATCGAGTGTAGCTTCGGCGGTGTGGCACGTAGCGCCGTCCTGTTGAAACCAAATGTTGCTAGTATCCTCCTCTTCAATTTTTGTGAACAAAAATTCGTTCAACATGGTCCGATAACGATCGCCATTGACTGTAACGGCCACTCCTTGCTCATTTTCGAAGAAAAATGGCCCATTTATGCCTCTGGACCAAAATCCGCACCAAACAGTGACTCGTCTTGGCTGTATCAGCTTTTCAATGTATGCGTGCGGGTTTTCTGTGCCCCAAATGCGACAATTTTGCTTGTTTACATACCCGCCACGATCAAAATGAGCTTCATCTGAAAAGATGATTTTTTTGGCAAAATCGACATCTTCTGTAAGTCGATCGCAGGCCCAGATTCCCAGCGTTGTTCAAGCGTATACACAACCATATTCGTTCAGCGGAAGGATAAAACTAATTATCTGTCAAATCAGACATGAGCTAAGCGTTACCATTCACGAAATAAGCACTAGTTGAAAAGAAACGTTAGATGGCGGACCCTTTATATGCAGAGTCCCAAAAAGTTACGTAATTCATGAAGATTCTAAGGACGAGGCCAGTCCTTTACTGCTTGTATTTTATCTTCGTCCGTTGAAATGACATATAGTGTAACTACATACCCCAAATATTTTATTTTTTTTGGGAACAATGCACGTTTCTTTACGCTTAATTTTAGTCCAGCCATTGATATTCGTTGCAGAACTTCTGTCAGGTTTTGAGGTATTCATCGAAAGTTCTGCCCATCACTGTTATGTCATCGAGGTCTGCTAATTGAGTCCTTTTAGTACGCGCTCCATAAGTCACTCGAATGTCGCCGGTACATTGCAGAACTCAAATGGCATAAGCCAACGTGAACTGCCATAAACCACAGTTCGTACTGAAAACAGTTTTCTTCTTATCCGTGTCCAGTGTTGCCAGAAATTTTCGAAGAAAAATCTTAATTTAATAAAAAAATCTTAATTTTAGAAAAATTCTGTTTTTTAATATAGTAAAATAATTTATTTATTAACAAAAAAATAACAACTCATACATACATAAGTAAATGAAAATGAAAAAAAAACATTCACATTAAAACAAAAAAGTTTAATTCAAACAATTTCTTAATAATAAAATTAACATTTGTACAATATAGAGATCAAATCATGGTGAAATTATACAAGGTGAAGTTGTTTGTCCGGCTGATTTTTTATTTATTTATTTTTTTTTTTTGTGCTCATATGCCGTCAAACAACAAGCCAAGGATATCGTTAAACTATATCTTATTCCAAAATTGAAAGAGTTCAGAAAACGAAATATCTGAAAATTTTCAGCAAAATAAAATATTTCTAATTTACAAGTACTATTTGTATGCATTTTTTATTAAGTCGATTCTTCATATTTTTGCGCTACCCTAAAAACAAATCGCGCTAACCTACAAACCAATCTTTTAAGATTTGTCTTCCCTGAATATTTTCTTTTAAATATTGAAACACTTTAAGCATGTTTGACAAATTTTAATTGCTAAACATCTTTTTAATATGATAACGTTCATAAAACACTCAAACTTTTTTCATAAAACAGAAATTCCAAGAAATTCGAATAATTTTTTTATTTTTGAAAACACTTTTTTTACAGCCAAGAAATCAGGTAAAGATTTTTTTGATGTCTCGAAGTCGTTAAGAGATACAGTACCGGGATGTGTCAAAAAAAAATAAATAAATAAACATATTAAATATGTATTGTTGGAATTCTCAAACTAAAATAAGATTTTAACTTTTTTCTACTTTGAAAAGATTTTTTTACAAGCTGTACATACATACATACATACTATATGCATAGTTTTTGGTTCTAAACCAAAACAAAATAATTATTTAAATTCTATCAGTTATTAGAAACCATATTTTAGTAATTAAATTAATAATAATAGTAAGTATATTAATGATATTTGTACAATATTGAGATCAAATGTACATATATAATTCTGCTTTTGAGCCAACACTTTAAAATTATGGCTAACTTATTTTTTTTAATTTAAGAGAATTTAAAATTCTATCGCCCATTAAAAGAAGTTTATACATATTTAATTATAATACTGTGATGGTCTTAGATTTTTTTAAATATTAGAGTCCCTTTTTAAATTATAGGATGAACATTTTTTTAACTAACAAATATTCTAGAGTATATAAAATATCCTCCAATGTCGTGTTGTCTAATCTGTTCCTGTATTTCCTGTATTTCGTAAAGATTAAGTTTTGAAAATATAATTTCAACATTAGCGGGTGAACTAGGTAGACAAAAGGCGCGAAACTAAGGTTGTCTTCAAAGGATTTTTTTGCAATAAAAAGGCAGTGCCGTATTTTTAAGTATGTATGCATTTTAAATTTGTGAATGGCAATTCTCTAAAATACGTTATTATTTTATAAAGCTGGCAAGAATAAAAGCCATATGCATGAGAGCTAACAAGTACATTAAATAAATTTCAGCAAGTCGTGTGACGAAGTAATTCTTAAAAAAATATTAACTTGTGGAAAAAGATCTTCACACTTCGTTCCAGCTAGCGTGTCGAGCGTATCATCAAGTCCTGGTAGCGGGTAGCTGTTCTTTTTAGTGACATTGTTCAGCTTCCTGTAGTCTACGCAAAATTTGTACTGTCATCTTTCTTTTTTACTAGGACTACAGGTGAGCTCCAAGGACTCGAGCACCCGCTCTTCTCCATTTCATTGACCAGTGGCATAATCCAGAGGCATACTTCTGGGTGCCTGTTTTATCGGCTTAGCTTCGCGAGTATTTATTTCATGTTTGATTATAGCTGTTCTACCTTGGCTTTTATAGAAAACGCAGGCGTATCTATTTAGCAGCTTTTTGCCTTGATTTCTTTCTGAAACTGCTAGACCTACTACCCATTTCTCTATGAGTATATTGGCCTACTTTGGAGTCTTCACAAATGAATTTTTTGTGGCCTGATAGATTGAGCATTCTCACTGGGACTATTCCTTGTTTACTAGATTTGACGAGGGCCTTTGTTAATAACAAGTCCATCTTACTTTCCGCTGGTTCTACAACCCACAAGCAGTTGTCTTCACAATCTCTCTCCATACGTGCCCATATCAATGACTCAGCATAAGGTGGTAATTTTTGTCGTTTGACAACAACTAATCTCCTAGCGTGCACATTATTCTAGTATCCTACGTTAACAGGTATATCTGCATTACGCCATCTTATTTTCTGCAGCCCCATATTTAAATTGATGAATTGGACTATCATAAAATCGACACCTTGGCTATTGGCTATAGTCACCTTCACCTTTATTTTTCCGTAGACGGTGGCAGACTCCCCAGTAACTGTCCGTAGTGTTATATTATTGAGTGGCTCACACTTTCCTTTCACTATATCAGGTCTGATGATAGACTGCGCCGCACCGGTGTCTACAGCGAAGTATGTTGTCTGCTATTAATGTACCCGCACGCTGTAAAGTTGCTGTTATTTTTCTGCATCACTGATATGGAGGTTGTCTGGCCCTCGCTTGTTGGAGTTAGCTCTTGCCCCTCAGTGCAAGTTCGTTTTAGTTTAACGGGGACTCTTTTGTTGATTGCTGGTAGTTGGCCCGTTTATTATTTTTCGGTGGTGCGTGTCGGTTTGCAGTTTCACTGGAAGTGACCGCTTTTTCCACAATTAAAACATTTCAATTTTGACTCTGCTCAGCTAGGAGCCGCTTTACGACTTCCACTACTTTGTTGGTTTCATCATCTTTCTCTGCTACAACTTCTATAATACGCACCTTGTGTATTTGTGGCTTTGATGTCGTGCGAGCGGTCTCCTGAGCTAGTGCGAATGCCACAGTATCTGCAAAGGTTGTCTTTTGTGTTTCACATACAGCTAGCTTAACATTAGGGTCTCGTATGCCGTTGACGAAGGGTCCGATCTTAAGATGATCTACTAGTGGGTGATCTTCCCCTGCATGGGTTAGCTGCACCAACCTCTCGACTTCTATTGCAAAGGTTTGTAATGATTCATTAGCTCTTCTTCTCTTAAGCGTTCGACACCTTAATAAATTCCATACAGTGCAAATCTCGTTTGTGCTCGTCATCAAATTTACGCTGTAGTGTCACATTAAGTCGTTGTAGTTGTTTCTGCAGCTGGCTGGCATGGTTTATAGAATCTCTGCTGCAGCACCTTTTAACGCCAAAATTAGTTCTAGAGTTTTCTCTTCTTCATCCTATCCATTTTTACTGGCTACTGTGTCGAATTAAATTTTAAATACCGCCAAAGTTGTACTATCATCAAAGCAGGGTGTCTTAATTCTGCTGGAATCTTCTGGTATGATTCGTACGGTTTCGGGTTTCTGGCACTAGAGACTGTTGATTTTTTCTTTCATTACATTCAATTTTTCATCAGCAGTTCTCGCAAAATTTGACATTCCTGTCTTCACACCATCTACGCTTTCGTTCACCGTCTCATATATTTCACGTAATTATTCAGTTGTTTTTTCAAATTTATACTCAAGTTGTCTAGAAATTTCTTGTACCTCAGACAAAAGCTTTTGATTATCAGCTCTAGAAGTTTCATGCACCTCAGCGGAAAGCTTTCGATTCTCAGCTCTAGAAGTCCCTTGTGCCTCAGCCACTTATTATTTTTTCCAAAAGCTTTTCGTTCTATATCTGCATTTTTTCCATCATAGCAGCCAGCAGCGAATTAACGTCTATGCTACTTGGCTCTGCCTTATCATCAAATTGATAACTATCAATGTTAACGCCACGCAGATGAAATTCCTCTAACAATCGCTTTTGTAGTTCGGTCTGGTTACCAGTTGTTGAGAGCTCCAATTTGTTTAATTCGCGTTTGAGCCATTCTATTTTTAATTCTTGAAATTTCATTTTACTCCGTCTTTTTTTATATATTTAATTTTTATTTTATTTTTAATTTTATTTTTGTTTTATTTTATATACGCAATCCCACTTCCGACACCAATGTTACGTTTTAGCCTTTTTAAAACGTTTGAGTTCTTTCCAATTGTGTCAAAATAAAATAAAACCACCATGTTTTTGTTTTATAGTTTTTATTACCTCACTTTATCTTTATACAGTATATCTTAATACAGCAACTTTTAACTTGCACCTGGTATTCATTTACACAACACTTTTTTTACGCCTAAACACGACTTTACTTAATGACAACAAAACGATAACTAAATCGACGTAGGAAAAGAATTTCCTTATATACCTAATTGCCTACAATTTGGAAAGTTCCGCAAATGTCTCAAATGCTCTCATATCCTCTATTTTATATCCGTTAATTTTAAACATATGAGATTGTGTTACCGAAAGATGGTCGAATTGGCAATGCCGTCAAATAAACAAATCAGTACGGCAATACCAGGGTAACACATTATCAACTTATACACAAACCAATAGACAAAAATCCCACAATACAGTCCATGATGTGGTGTATTTTCTCTTTTTAGGCATTTTTAATTTCGTAACAATATATATAGATATATGTGTATAATAAAAAAAGCAAAAGGCCGAGAGTTCGTATAAACTTAAATATATATAAAAAATATAATTTGAGAACTTTAAAGGAGAACACTCGTCGATAAGTGATTTTAAAATGCAATAATAAAATATAATTACGTTTTAGTTAAAATATTTTCAATTTACAATAGTTTTTCGTTAAGATTCGTATTTATAAACAAAATTTACAATGGTTGAAGATAATGCAGTACTTTAAAAACATTTTTAATTCAATTTAAGGGAAATAAAAATCAATTCAAAAATAATTTAACAAATATTAATTTCAAAACTCTATATGGTATATGATAAACATAATAAACAACATATTTAGAAAATTAAAAAGTATAAAAAAGGGTTTAAGTTCGTAGAAACAGTTTGTTCGCAACCAAACAAACAATCGATTTATAAACCACAACAAAATTTTAGAAAGCAAGGAAGCTATCAAAATCCACAAAGAAATGGTGGACAACCAGCTTACAGGCAGTTTAGAAATTACCAGCCTTGAAACAACCTATTCGCCCATAATTTACAAAATAACAATAACGGACCAACATTTTATAGACAGAATGGGAGTTATCCTCCACAACCTTATAAAAATTCACAAGCTCATTTTCAAAATAACAATGAAGGACAACCATTTCGTAGGCATTATAGGAATTATCTGTCACAACTTCATCAATACCAAGCTTCAAATTTCCAGAACAACCCTATTAACCAACAGCCAGCAGAACCTATGGACATTAACATCAACAAGAGATGTGAAAATTTTCAGGACATTGCCTCGGACAAAAACTACCATACTTAATAATAAAAACTAATTTAGGACGTATTAAACTAATAGTGAACACGGGAGCCACTAATTCCATTTTGAATCCAGGGATCTGTCACCCGAAATGAGTAAAAAAATTTAACCCATTTTTATTTAAACATTACAGCACCAAGTAGTAGTTGAAGAAAAAGTAAGAATACCTGCATTTAAAGAATTTAGAATAGAAAATCAAAATTTAGAATTTTTCTTGGTAAAGTTTCATGAAAATTATAACGGGTTATTGGGCAACGATATCTTCAAACCCCTGAATGCCTGCATTGACTATAAGCCTAATTTAATAGAAATAAACGAACATAACCTACATCTTTTCATCAGTAATACGGATGATCACAAGGAAAATGTAAACCAAGGCTAGGGGAGTAATCATATAAAAGAACTACACATTAATGGGATAATAGGTAAAACTCAAATTAAGCTATGTATCAGATATTAACAACTGCAGTTCCACATCTGTGAAAGAACAAATTCGAACAGAACACCTGAATTCCGAAGAAAAATCTTTGTTACTTTCGACAATAAAGAAATACTCCAGACTTTTCTTCAAAGAAAATGACAAACTTTCTTTTACGTCTGCCATTCCCATTTACACCAAGGCACTGTAGCATCTCTAAATTCACAAGACCGAAGTAGAAAAACAAATTAAGGAAATGCTCGAAAATAAATAATTCGACATAGTAATTCGCCATATTCGGCACCAATTTGGATAGTTCCAAAAAAATTGGACGCGAGTGGGAAAACGAAGTGGAGACTTGTAATTGACTATCGCAAATTAAATGAATTTACTATCGACAAGTACCCAATCCCTTACATCGAGGAAATTTTAGATAAATTGAAAATATGTCAATATTTCATAACCCTCGATCTAGCTAAAGGATTTCATCAGACTGGAATCGAAGAAGACCACATGCATAAAACTGTTTTCAGCATTGCAAGAGGACATTATGAGTTCCTGTGAATGCATTTTGATTTGAAGACAGCTCCAGCGACTTTCCAGATACTTAGATGACGTTGTCATTTTTCTCACATCATTTCAAAAGCACATGAAAATCATTAAACTTGTTTTTAACCGCTTATAGGAAGCAAGCCTCAAATATATACATATGTTCTAGAAATAGTTTACACAAAGAGAAAGTGTTCTAAAATAATAATTTTGAAATGCATATGCTTTTAGAGTTTTACCGTTATTGCAACTTGAAACAAATTCACAGAAAATATCGTACAGCCGATATATTAATCTCGCGCAAACAAGAAATAGCCACAAAATTTTGTATTTAATTTTTTTTAATACTATAGTTAATAGAAAATATACCAACGAAGCACTCTTAAAACATTTTTTTTATTTTTTTTCCTCTGTGCTTAAAAAGCAATATAAAAGCACAAATAAAATTAAAATTGCAAATGAAAATTTTAGTAATAATAAATAATTCATAAAGAGGTTTTTTTTCTAAAAATGTAAAAACATGGTCAAAAATTGAGATGTCTCACTTTACCCCGCTCTTCCCTATTAAATACTGAATACTATAAGGAAGAAGAAGAATATTAAAATAATTTTTTTACTTTCAGTATTTTTTGAGAAAATAATGAATAGACGCGATTAAAAGGTGAGAAATATATAAAAATTAATGCTTTTCCCATATTCGCTTGTTGAATATTTGAAGTCGTTTCCGGGTTCATAAAACGTTATCGGCTTCGGTCAAAATTTTACATACTTACTTTTCTAATACAAAGGTACAAAAATCTACCATATTTCAAAATATGGACACCTCTAATATACTAGAATATTTTTTTACAAAACCAAAAATCAAACAACAACACGATTTCAAAAACCAAACAGTTTTCATGATCACTTTCTACACCTTAGATTACGATTAAGAATTAACAATTACATCATAATTAGAGTTGTCAAAACTAGTTTTTGAAATATTTGAAAGAACAGTTTTATCTATTTTCTCGGCATTGTTTAAAACAGTTTTAAAATCCGGTTTTTTGGTGTCGAACTATTCGACATTTTCGAATATTTTCAATTTTAAGGTATATTCTATTTTTGTGTTTATTTTTTTTAAATTTGAATTACGTATGTAACAGTTCCTTTATATGTCATAATTTCACTATGAATTACAACGCAAGAAAAATTGGCAAACAGTTATTTTACAAATATGTAAATGTAAATTTTTTCTGAAGTTGAATATGTTAAATTGAGTTACATATGTATATTGCTTGACAGTATTTTGTGTCATGCATTGCCAAGACGGGTATACTCGTCCTACTTTAAACATTAATATAGAAATGTAAAAATCTTGAAAAAATACTACAAATAAGTTTTTGACAAAAATTATACTTTATTTCTTATAGAAAATGATCTTTTACAAATATAAATTAAGAAAAATTATTTTCATCGTGTATTTATAAAAAAAATTATAGCAACCAAATCACTTATAATACTTTATCTTAATGATAGGATTTGTAACAAAGTCCAATACATAATGGAGGTTTCTCAGAACCAAGAAATAACAGAGCTTTGGTAAACAATAATACTCAAAATATAAATGGCAATAGGAATGACTGCCTATAATTTAGGCTTCTTAGCGAATAAAATAGTGATAGAAAAGTGCTTGGAAAAAACAAAGCTCTATGTTAAAAATGTCCAAAAATACTATAAAGAAGTGTAAAGAAGCATCAACTATTCCCTCTGAAATCAATTTAAAAATGTTCGTAAGGTAAAAATTAAAGTGGAACATAATCCTTCCACATCGCAAGCAGCGATGGAATAAATTTGAAATTTAAACCATTATAGAAGAGGTTTAAATTTCAAATTTATTCCAGTTTGAGAGCAGCTAAAGCTAAAGTTCAATTAGTTTGTTTTTAAAGTTAAAACAGTAATAAAAAGCAAAAAGTAAAAAAAAAATATTTATTTTGTAATATTGGAAAAAACAATTATTCGAAACGGATTTTATGAAAAGACACCGAAAACCGGGTTCTGAAAAATTTCGGTAGTTGACAACTCTAATCGTAATTGATACCAACGTGTTATTAGATCCAGCCTGTAACTCAAAAATATCTCAGCAGGTCATTAAGCCTAGACCCACATGACTCACCAAGGTCGGATAATATGTAGTTGCGAAGAAAATTTTGCCCTTGACAGCTAGGTTCAAGCATTCGCAGAGAAGGTGAAGGATAGTTTTCTTATTTTTCTTGTCATTGCAACTGTTAAATGCATAAAATCTGAAGTGTTATTCATTCTATCAGGACATGTATAAATATTTTGCGACTGTTTGATAACATTAAACATGTGGAAACAAACAACTTTTATTAAAAACAGCAGTTTGATTTATTATTACTTGCACTAAAATATTGGGTTGTAGAATAAGTCCGTAGTTTTAATCAAAGGCAGGGAGTGAAAAAGATGGTAATCCGTCGGTGTAAGACCTGGAGATTACGACGGATGCTTAAGGAACTTCCATTCGAGCTCTTGCAGTAAGGCTTTGACGACTTATTCAACATGGGGCTGGCGTTGTCGCATGTCGATAGGATCCTTTTAGTCCAATGGCCTCTTTTACGCAGAGTAGTTGAATTGTGTAGAACTCCTTGTTGACCGTGGCATTTTTTCGAGCATTTCTTAGTGCAATTAGCTCTTCGGAGCCACCCATTCCTTTCTTTGCTTCATATTTATGCATATGTTAAGCTTCACCCGTGCCGATTCGGTACGACAAAAGACATTTATAACAGCATGTTGTTCAATGGCGTGCAAGTTGAGAAGCAAATTCGTGAGGCATCTAGGATCCTCCTTTAAATAAAAACAATATAAAAAGATACGAACTTATTCTCAAGCCAGTTTGATATGGGGACAGTAGGACTATATCTGCTCTTTTTTGCAGTATCTGCAAATTTCTCAACACATACAATAAAAAAGTATTAAAATTGTATCTAATAAATGTAAAATAGTTAAAAATAACGTATTGTAATAACTACTCAGATATCAATATTATGAAACAAGTACCGATACGCAAGCGCAATACTCAAGATACAGTCTCAAATCCTAACAGTGCCTATTGTAGTATTTTATTGGATTCAAATTAGTTAAAGAATCAGTTAATTTTATGGTAAATCATCTTAGCATAACTTTTGATTGAAAGTTTTTATTTAATTAACGTTTTGTTCACCGACGAAAGCAATTTCAGCTTACAAAGATTAGATGATAAGTTATTTGTATAACGTAAACCAAATGCCGTATTTATTCTTAGAAAATACAAAAAGCAGTGCTAGGATTTGAGGCTATATCTTGAGTGCTAGTGTGTGCAAGTTAGCAAAATGAATTTTATTTTTAGTAAAATGGTCACATTTGTTTGTCTCAATACTAGAAAAGAAAATGCAACGCAAGTTCAGGAAATTAGGTTTCGGAAACAACCTCTAATTTTATCAAGGTAACGATCATAATGACACATCAAGTGTCACAAATATTTAGTTGATACGTAATTGTTCCGAACTTATAGAAACATCTACGTGCATACCAGAATCTTATGTAATTGACCGTTTTTAGGATTAATTGGCTAGAGGAGTTCATCAAAAAAGGGCAGCAATCTTGTTCTGCTTAATGTGACATTATTTGAAGTATTGAAATCAAAAAATCAGTACACAACGAAAAAAATATATATAAAACCAGTACACATTTCATTAAAAACAAAATTCAATACATAATGATAAACAAGCGCAGAAATTATTCACCCCAATTGTCGAAGACATTGTCGCCCGCATCGTCAATTTTAAGCTGTTGTCAAATTCGTGCAACGGCGTCGGCAGCTCGACACCAAATCGGTATTAATTTGGTCACGTGTGATAAGGTCGCCATATTATCGATAATTTCAAAGAAATAAGTATCATCTCTATTTTCTTAGACAGTTATTTTATTTTTGTCGAAAAATGTTATTAATGTATGACTTAAGTGAAAGTAGTGATGAAGAAAATAAAGAAGTGCTATTGCTTCGGAGGAAATAAATGAGGCAAATATTTGCCGGACAGTAATAACACAGTTTTTCTACGTATTTGTATTAAAATGCACACTTTTTACTTTGGTTCCTTTATATACATTTGTAGAATACTTTCAACTAAACAAAGCTGCATTTAAGGCAGTTTTAGCAAAAATTGAACCTTTAATGAAGAGCCCAATTCGTTCAACCACAATTTCCAACACTTTAAAGCTGGCAACAGATTTGGGGTTTTTGGCACAATTCTCATGTCAATCGAGAGTTGGAAATGATATTAATCTTGGCTTATCGCAGCCCACGGTTTCTTTATTTTTAGAAGAAACGCTCAATGTTTTGGAAAGAAGACTGAATGCAAGTTGTATTTCTTGGAGAAGACGGGTTTTCCTAGTGTAATATGTAATATTTTTAGTTTCAATACAATAGAAAAATTAAATTTATTTTTCAATAATAAACCATGATTAAATTACTATATAATTTTCAGATCTGTGATCATAAATGAGAATCAGATATGTAGATGCTCGCTATGCAGGCTCTTCTAATGACTCTCTTATTTAGAAAGTTAGTCCGGTTAGAAAAACCTTGCGAGAACGTCATGAAGCTGGGAGAGAAATTGCAGGCTATTAGGCATATTTCCGTATATGTACATTAGGGTGCGCCCTTCCTATACTGGCCAAAAATTTTTGCAAGTTTTCGGTTGTAACTCCCTCACAAAATGTTCTTCACGTCACAAAAAAAAGCTTCGGAGAAAATTGTTCGGATCGCATAACGGGAAGGCGTGTCTCATTCGCCATTAAATATTTGATGTATGCCCAATATCAACAAAATCAATACAAATGGTATTTATGTGCAAAACCTTGCAAATCCGTTTGTCTATTTTTAAGTGGAGTGCAGTTAACCAATGGGTTTTAAAACAAAGTCCTTAAAAACTTCCCACACTACAATTATTTTCTAAATCATTCTGCTAAAATGCCATTAATCCCCTAAGCTTAAAAATTTTTACAAATTTACAAATTAAAAGCTTAATTTAATATACACAAATAAAAGGCTTTTATTAATAATTTAATCTTTGAATTTTTGATTCTGTTATTAACATTTGTTTTAGATATACATATGTAAATACAGAAAAATATTGTTACAAAAATAGAAATACAACACTGCATGGTGGGATTTTGTTATATGTCAAGTTGGCAGCACTGTCACATCGAATATCTTTACGTTACATTTGAATTATGGAAATAGAAGATGGTCGATATTTCCTGAACCTTCTAAAATGCAGACAATTAGGTATATAAAGGGCTGCTTTACCTAAATGTCAGTTAGTTATCGTTTTGCTGTCGTAAGATAAGGACGTGTTTAAGCGGAAATAAAAATGTTGTAAAGGGTCCGCCATCTAACGTTTTTTTCAACTAGTGCTTATTTCGTGAATGGTAACGCTTAGCTCATGTCTGATTTGACAGATAATTAGTTTTATCCTTCCACTGCATGAATATGGTTGTGTATACGCTTAAACAACGCTGGGCATCTGAGCCTACGATCGACTTAGAGAAGATGCCGATTTTGCTAAAAAAAATCATCTTTTCAGATGAAGCTCATTTTGATCGTGGCGGGTATGTAAACAAGCAAAATTGTCGCATTTGGGGCACAGAAAACCCGCACGCATACATTGAAAAGCTGATACAGCCAAGACGAGTCACTGTTTGGTGCGGATTTTGGTCCAGAGGCATAAATGGGCCATTTTTCTTCGAAAATGAGCAAGGAGTGGCCGTTACAGTCAATGGCGATCGTTATCGGGCCATGTTGTTCACAAAAATTTAAGAAGAGGATATTAACAACATTTGGTTTCAACAGGACGGCGCTATGTGCCACACAGCCGGAGCTACACTCGATGTTTTGCGCCCTGTTTTTGAAGATCGCATTTTCAGCCGCAAAGCTGCTGTCGTTTGGCCACCTCGGGGGTGCGATTTGACACCGTTGGACTATTATTTGTGGGGTGCCGTCAAAGATAAGTGTTACGCCAACAGGCCAGAGACTATTGACGCTTTAGAGGACAATATTCGTGAAGCCATTAGTAAAATACAGCTGCACACAACCGATAATGTGCTTAAAAATTGGACCGATCCTGTAGGCTACTGCTTGGCCAGCCGAGGCAACCATTTGATGAAATTATTTTCCATTATTAACCGGAAGGATTGTACTTTCAAATAAAAAAAGAAATCTGAGAAAATATTCAGTAGTTTTTTTTTATTTGAGGGACCCTTTATAAGCGAATATTAAGTTGTTGTAAACAGTATAAAAGTTATTGTGTAGTAAATAAAAATATAAACTGTAAACAACAAACAAAATGGTATTTATTTTATTTTAACGTAACTTAAACGAACTCAAACGTTTTAAAAAGTTAAGATATAACATTGGTGTCAGAAGTGAGATTGCCATATAAAATTGAGTAACACCATTTTTTGAAAAAAAGGGAAATTAAAAAAATGAAATTCCAATAATTAAAAGTGAACAGGCTAAAACGCGAATTAACAAATTGGAGCTCTCAACAACTGGTAATAAGACCGAATTACTAAAACATTTGTTAGAGGAATTTCAGAAACGTGGTATAAAAATCTATACTCACGAATTTGACGATGAGAATGATCCTGCGATAAGTGCCCCTACAACAACAAGTAGTATAGACGCTAACACGCTGCTGGCTGCTATGATTGGAAAAATGCAGATACAGAGCAAAACGCTTTTGGCTGAAGTGCGAGAAACATCTAGAGCTGATAGTGAAAAGCTGTTGGCACAGGTAAAAGAATCTTCGAGAGCTGATAATGAAAAGCTTATGGAAAAAATTATTGTAGTAGCTGAGGCGCAAGAAACTTCTAGATCTGAAAACCAGAACTTTCTGGCAAAAATTGAAACGAAACTTGAAAAAACTTCTATTGAGCTACTAGAAGAGAGCCGAAATACGAGAAACTTCTAAAGCGACAACTGAGAAATTGCAGGAAATATATGAGACGGTCAGTAAAAAAGTAACTGGCGTCGAAGCAAAAGTGTTAAATTTAGAAAAGACTGTTGATGAAAAATTTGTGGTAATCGTGGAGAAAATAAACAATCTCCAGTGCCAAAAACAAGAACCAGTGCTTTGATGGTAGCTCAACCCTATCCGTATTTAAATTTCAGTTCGATACTATAGCCAACAGAAACGGATGGTACTCTGGAATTAATTTTGGCCTTAAGAGGTGCTGCAGCGGAAATTCTAGAAACCATGCCAGCCAGCTGCAGAAGCAACTACAGTGAATTAATGTTGGCGCTACAGCGTAAATTTGGCGATGAGCAAAAACGAGAGCTGTATTGTATGGAATTAAGGTGCCGAACACCAAATGCTAATGAATCATTACAAGCCTTTGCAATGGAAATCGAGAGGTTGGTGCAGCTAACTTATCCATAGAAAATCACCCACTAGTAGATCATCTCAAGACCGAAGCCTCGTCAACGGCTTACGAGTCCCTGATGTTAAACTAGCTGTATGTGCAACACAAAACACAACCTTTGCAGATACTGTGGCGTTCGCACTAGCTCAGGAAACAGCTCGCACGACATCAAAGCCACAAATACACAAGGTACGTAATTTAGAAGTTGTAGCAGAGAAGGATAAAGAAATCAACAAAATAGAGGTCGTAAAGCGGCTCCTAGCTGAGCAGAAATCAAAATTGAAATGTTTTAATTGCGGAAAGAGGGGCCACTTCCAGAGAAACTGTAAAGCGCCACGCAAATGGTCCAGATCCGTTTCACCATCGAGAAATAATAAACGGGCCAACTACCATCAGACAACAAAAGAGTCCCCGTTAAACTAAAACAAGCTAGCATTGAGGGGCAAGAACAAGCTCCCACAAGCGATGGCCCCAAAATCTCCATATCAGTGATACAGAAAAATAACAGCAACCTTACAACGTGCGCGTACATCAATGGCAGATAGTACCCCTTCATTATAGACACCGGTGCGACACAGTCTATAATCAGACCTGATGTAGTGAAGGAAAAGTGTGAGATATTTAATAATATCAGACTACGAACAGCTACTGGGGAGTCTGCCACCGTCTACAGAAAAATGTAGGTGAAAGTGACTATAGCGAACATTACTGTAAGTCATATTTTTATTGTGGGCGATGTTATTATTGGTGCCGATTTTATGATAGTCTATGGTATCAATTTGAAAAAGATAATGAGTTAGCGTTATGTAGATATACCTCTTGACGTGGGATACTGGCATCAAGTGCACGCTAGGAGATTAGTTGCAGTCAAACGACAAAATTTACCACCTCAGACTGAGTCATTGATATGGGTGCGTATGGAGGGAGATTGTGAGGACGACCGTTTGTGGTGGTAGAACCAGCAGATATTAAGATGGACTTGTTATCAGCAAAGGCCATCGTCAAATCTAATAAACAAGGAATAGTCCCAGTGAGAGTGCTCAATCTATCAGGTCATGAAAAATTCATTATTGTGTGAGTCGACGTGAGCCTCTGGCAGTGCTGGAGTGCATAAAAAAGTACCTGTATGGTCAACACTTTCTGCTAAGGACTGATCATGAGATGGCTGCTTAAGCTGAGCGAAAGTAATCCATCATTGATATCCGGCTAACGCAAATAGACGCAAACGAAGACTGGTCAGGAGGGCAAAGTAGTGACTCAATATTGGAAAAGATTCTGGCTGCAAAAGAAGAGAACAGACGGCCCATCCGCAATGAAATATCAGCAGAAGGTTCACTTATAAAATCGTATTGGGCACAATGGGACAGTTTGAAGTTGATGGATGGATGCTTATATCGCCATTGGGAAAGTGGTGATGTTAAAACTTCATCCAACCTAATAGTGGTGCCTTCCTCCAAAAAGAAAGTCTTAAATTAGTTACATAATGGAGTCAGCAGAGAACATCTTGGGGTGGCAAAGACTCTGGAGAAACTAAAACAACGTTTTTATTGGGTTGGGTGTCAGCAAGCAGTGGCGAATTGGATAGCAAATTGTACCCAGTGTATTGCAGCTAAACGTCAACTGCAAGAAGCCGAGGTCAACTGCAACAATATAACTCGGGCGCACCCTTCGAACGGATAGCGATGGACGTAGCAGGCCCGTGTCCTATCAGTAATGCCGGAAATTGTTATATTCTTGTCGTGATGGATTATTTCAGCAAATGGCCAGAAGTGTGTGCCATTTTCAATCAAGAGGCGAACACAATTTTAAATGGTTTTGTGAACAACTGGGTATGCCGCTATGGGGTTCCAATAGAGTTACATTCCGACCAGGGTAGAAATTTCGAGTTTGCTGTATTTGCAGAAATGTATGAGATATACGGAATTAAGAAGACTCGAACGACGCCGCTTCACCCACAGTCTAATGGAATAGTAGAAAGATTTAATCAAAGCCTGGAGGAATATTTGCGAAAAGTAATGAGCGAGCAACAAAAGGATTGGGACGAACACCTACCGAGGTTTCTACTGGCATACCGATCAGCTGTCAATGTCTTAACATCTAAATCCCCTGCCAAGATTATTTTTGGGACTAAGCTAAGACTACCTGGTGACTTAGAGTTTGGTGTTAAGCCTACCAGAGAGAGGAATGTCACATATGCTGAAAAAGAGGAAAGCCTCAATGAACTTCACGAATTTGTGCGCTCACGAATTAAAATGGTCAGCGATAGAATGAAAGCCAGATATGATTGTGTAGCAAATACGGATGGCTCTAATGAAGGATAACTTGGTCTACTTCACAACCCACAGCGTAAGAAAGGATTATCTCCCAAGCTGCAAACTAACTGAGATAGACCTTATAAAGTAGTCAAAAGGTTAAATGATGTGGTATACAGAATACAGAAGAACAATAGCCCGCGATCAAAAATGAAAGTTGTACATTTAGAACGACTTGCAAGCTATGGGAAGAAATATAATGAGACTATTCGGGACGAACAGGCTTAAGCGGGAGGCAGTGTTACGAAAATAAAAATACAATACTGCATGGTGGGATTTTGGTATATTTCAAGTTGGCAGCACTCCCAAATCGAATATCTTTACGTTACATGTAAATTAGCGGATATGGAAATAGAAGATGGTCGATATTTCCTGAACCTTCTAAAATGCAGACAATTAGGTATATAAATAGCTGTTTTACCTACATGTCAGTCAGTTATTGTTTGGCTATCGTAAGATAAAGACGTGTAAAATTGTTGTGTAGTAAATAAAAATATAACAGTAAAACAAAACAAAATAAAACGGTATTTATTTTATTTTTAACGCAATTTAAGCGAACTCAAACCTTTTAAAAAGGTTAAAACGTAACAATATTATTTTTTGACATATTTTCAAAAATAAGCTTGAAAAAGAATACTTATGAAATTTGTTTACAATTAATTAGATTTTTGTTTTGTACTTATTTATTCGTCATTTATCGTGTTAATTGTTTAAGGTAGATTTTCTATGAGCTGCAACTGTTCGTATTATTATTTGCTCACGTGACAACACTCGATTAAATTCTTCCATCAGCCTTACCGCTAGTTCTGCAGTGTCATTAACAACTTTTAGGTTACTTACAATATCCAAGCCTGCATTGTGGGTATGTCATTCTTCTGGATCTTTCTTTTAAAAATCCGTTGAAATAGAAAGTCTTTTGAAGAAATCCTCAATATTTTTACACATGAACTGGCTTTTGTCAGGAGAAGGAATGTTAAACTTTTTGATGTCAGTTTTGTTGGGCTTTTGTAAAGCAGCCACCATAAATTTTCTTGATGATATTTGTTCATCGAGAAAGATCAAACCTACAGCTACTGGTGATCGGTACCACAAATGGTTGCAAAATTTCTGTAATAATTTTTTTACATATATTTTCATCCACCAGACCATAAACATATACATTTTTTAATAAATTTATATTTTAATTAAGAGCTTCAGCAGCAATCGGCGCTTTTATCCAAGCTTTTAAATATATTTTCACTATAAAAATACATGTCTCTAACATTATCCTTTTCAGAGTCACTTAGAGTGAAGTGTTCTCTAAATAAAAATACTTTTAATGTATGAATAGTCTTAGACATCCACCTGGCATTCAGAAAGTAAACTTTGGAACCGACTCTCCAACGAAAATTAAAGCCAGCTGGAGAAGTTCCTTGTAATCATCCCGGGGCTGCCTTTCTTTTAGGGTATTAAAATCAAACTATATCTTTCATATCGCCTAGTATGTTTTTTACATGTACATCTTCCATTCCAGATTTAAAGGACTTTTTATTTCTGCTCACTCTTCTCTAAATTTGTTAAATATTTTTACAGTGGGGCCAGAAGACTTTTTCATTTTGTCATCAAAAACGCTCCTTAAAAGAATTTCAAAGGTATGGTGAAGGCACGGGAAATACTAAGTTTTTTTTCCAATATTTGCTCCAAATGAACACATGCACCCTTTTTACTTCCTAAATTGGATGCTGTAGTAATGCAGCATAGAGCTTGTACCTTTTCTTCTACATCCCATTCTTTCAGTAAATTGGAAATAGCTGAAAATAACTAATCACTTCCATCAAATGAGATTACTACTGGTAAACGGTCGACGTTTTCTCTACCCAATAATAATGGCAAAATTTTACCATTCCAATGAACAGTTAATGTTGATATTTGTTTGCTTTTAAATACATCACGAATGTCTTGATTTTTTATATCGAATCTTTTGATCGGCGGATAGACGTTGTGTTTATCACTAAATCGCTAATGTCATATTTCAAAGCTTGAGCGGTTGCTATAAGAACTCGCACTGCATTGTGATCGCTTATTTTACATTTGTCTAAAACTGGCACTGGTTTCGGTGTTATAAAGTGATATTCACCTCGTTTTCTTTTGCAGTTGGCTCATCTTTCGATTCTTGCGTTCCATCTGAATCATTATCGTCTAGTTCTTCCTTATCACTTGATTCAAAATCAAGAATTTCATACTCATCTATAAAAAAAGTTGATGGTTAGTTTTAAAAACAAACAATGCTTTGACAAATTCTCACATTTTAAATCCACTCGAAAGCCAGAACGTGCCCGATAATAACACTTTTACATACTTACCTTCTAAAATGGATTCATGTTTCTTTTTAAAATTTTGCTTTTTCTCTTCGCGAAGACATTGTCTTTCTTCTTTTTTTTTTGGTAAAACCCACTGCCCAACATTAAAGCAGGCCTTCCTTGTTTGTCTTTGATTCATTAAAAATAATTTTTCTTTGTCTTGTGAGCAACATCAAATAGATTCTCAAACTTTTCCTAGAGTTCCTCCTCGTAGTTTTCTTGCAATAATGTTCGGCGCTTGCAATTTTTCGCAATTTCTTCCATTCAAAGTATAAACATTTCCACTTTTGAAACGTATTTACATAATGCTCTTGTTGGAATTCTCGCTTTATTCCACAAGATTTATATATCTCTTACCACAAGAGATGTACTTGCTCGCAAATCTAATTTTACTTTGCGCATATTATAGAATAATACTCGCAAAACTTGCGCATTGAAGGGTAATTTGGCACCGATAATCTGACTCGCGCCATGGTCAAGAAGACATAACTTTTCTTGTCCTCTTGTAATAATTTTTCTTTAATTTAAACTTTTTTTGCTAGTTGGCCACAAACAACGAAAATAATTCAAATTTATTCTTTAAACTATAACTTTAATACAAATATTCACTATTAACTTCATTTTCCACAATATATTTCGACTGTTAACATCAGTTTCTAATACACTTGTAATTAATGTTGAGGAATAAAAAACTGTCGCAAATCGGAGTTGCCAGCAATTGTTAATATTTACATTTTTTAACTAATACTGGACTTCGATTTAGTACCTTTTTGGTTTGACGGTCAATATATTTATTTCTATGTATACCGTAAAATAAATAATAAAAAGGGTGCGACAGTATCTAGGAGTAAACGAATAACTTAATATTGTTACAAAAATAAGGTTGGGCACCACAGCGTTTATTACATCGCTAAAATAAATAAGCAAAAGCTGCAAGAACAACTATACGTGCTGTATACAAATAACCAAATCTACAACAACAACCATTAGCAGAGATAAAGTAATAAAAAAAACACGGCAACAACAATAATTAAGCAGCAAAGAAAGCAAGTAACAGACAATAAACAAGCAACAACAAATACTAAGAGCTGAAAGAGGTAGATGTTCACATACGCATGGCTACAAAAGAACTAAAAAGAAAGAAATGGAATCCACCTGAAATATCGAGAGGTTCGGGAGCTTTCGATGTGTTGTTTACTCAGCCATGTAAAAAGCACATCGATGCGAACAGCAATCGGCTTATGTATCGTAAACTCAGCGAGTACAGTTTAAGTAAAGTTAACTCAGCGAATGTGTTATTGGTGTGAAGAGAGTTTATAAGAAGTAAATTCGTGAAGCTGGTAGTGAAGTAAAAACCAGTTTAGTTTAAGCTAACTCAGTAAAAGAGTTAAGTGTGGATAAACTCTGGTTGAAAACATTGTGATCGAACCTAAATTATAACTACGATCGGGTTGAAAGATCTTTAGGAAGAAAGATCTGTCGAGTAATTGTTGTAGTTTACAAAGTTGTAAACAGAAAGAGTAATTAAGAATACAAAATTGTTATTGCTTTTAAAAAGGTTACAAGCAGTAGTGCACAAAACTGTATTGAATAAAGAATTTCAATTTAAAACCAAAAACGAAATTTATTTTATTTTAACTACAATCAACGAACTCATAAAAACATGTTTTTAAAAAGGTAAAAACGTAACAATATTTCGAGAATTCTTGAAACAATTATAAAAGTATACCTTTTGGTGCGACGGGTAAATAAATAGGCCTTCACCCCCTTTGGGCCGCCTCTGATCCATTTGATGAATTTAGATTCCTATATTATTATGAGTTATTTTGGAAAAGTAAAGCGTATTACATTAGTTTAACTCGAAAAAAACACATGTGAAAATTGAATATACATTGTCATTTTATAGCAACTTAAGGGCAGATAAGCCACGCCTTCCCGATATGTGATCAGCCTAATTTTTTGCGAAACATAGTTTATTGATGGGAAGAACATTTCTAGGGGGAGTTACGGTACAATTTGGCAAGATGAAAAATAAGGCGTACCCTAATGTACATGTTTATGTATGTATTTATTTGTACAAGTGACGCTGGTTATTCTCTTGAACCTTAATGCTTTTAGCTGAACAAAAGTCAAAACTGAAACATTTTAATTTCGGAAAAAGCGGCAACTTCCAGGGAAACTGTAAAGCGCTACGCAAAAGGTCCAGATTCGCCTCACCACAGAGAAATAATAGACGGGCCAACTACCATCAATCAGCAAAAGAGTTCCCATTAAACTAAAACGAGCTAGCACTGAGAGTCAAAGACTAGCTCCCACAAGCGAGGGCCCCACAATCTCCATCTCAGTGATGCAGAAAAATAACAGCAACCTTACAGCGTAGGGGTATATTAATGGCAGACAACATACATACCTTCACTCTAGACACCAGTGCAAAGCAGTCTATTAGCAGACCTGATGTAGTAGAGGGAAAGTGTGAGGTGCTCAATAATATCAGAACACAAACAGCTACTGGAGAGTCTGCCACCGTCTACGGAAAAATTGAGGTGAAGGCGACTATAGCGAACATTACTGTAAAGCCATATTTTTATTGTCGCCGATATTGTAGATGAGGTTATCATTGGTGCCGATATTATGATAGCCCATGGCATCAATTTGAATATGGCGTAACAGACAATGAGTTGGCCGTAATGATGATATACCACTTGACGTAGGATACCAGCATCTAGTGCACGCTAGAAGATTAGTTGCTGTCAAACAACAACAACTACCACCTCAGACTGAACCATTGATATGGGCGCGTATGGAGGGAGATTGTGAGGACAACCGCTTGTGGGTCGTAGAATCAGCAGAAATTAAGGCGGGCTTATTAACAGCAGAAGGTCCTCTTACAAAAGTGTTTTTGGCACAATAGGACGGTTTGAAGTTGATTAATGGGTGCTTATGTCACATTGAGAAAGTGCAGATGGCAAAACTTCATTCAACCTAATAGTTGTACCTTCCTCCAGAATGAAGAAAGTCTAAAATGAGTTCCATAACGAAACCAGCGGAGGACACTTTGTGGCAACAAACGCTCTTGAAAAACTAAACAACTGTACCCAGTGTAGTGCAGCTAAACGTCCAGCAAGAAAAAGCCGAGGTCAGCTATATAACTTGGGCTCACCCTTCGAGCTGATAGCGGTGTAGGTAGCGGGCCATTTTCCTGTCAATAATACCGAAAACCATTATGTTCTCGTCGTGATGGATTATTTCAGAAAATGGCCAGAAGTGTATGCCATACGCAATCAAGAGGCGACCGCGATTATAAATGTTTTTGTAAGCAATTGGGTATGCCAATATGGGGTTCCAATAGAGTTACATTTCGATCAGGGTAGAAATTTCGAGTCTGCTATATTCATAGAAATGTGTGAGATATAAAGAATTAAGAAGACTCGAACGACGCCGCTTCACCCACAGTCTGATGGAATGGTAAAACGATTTAATCGAACCCTGGAGGAATACTTGCGAAAAGTAGTGAGCGAGCAACAGAAGGATTGGGACGAACACCTTCTGAGGTTTCTACTAGCGTACCGATCAGCTCTCCATGACTCAACATATAGATTACCTGCCAAGGTTATTTTTAGGACTAATTACCTGGTGACTTAGAGTTTGGTGTTAAGCCTGCCACAAAAAGGAATGCCACATTAGTTGAAAAACAAGGAAGCTTCAATGAACTTCATGAATTTGGGTGCACACGTATAAAAATTGTCAGAGATATAATGAAAGCCAGATGGGATCGTGCAGCAAATACGGAGGGCTTTCATCAGAGACGACTGGTTCTACTCTACAACCCACAGCGGAAAAAAGGATAATCTCCCAAACTACAAATTAACTGGGATGGGGCTTACAGAGTAATCAAAAAATTAAACGATTAGTTGGACAGGATAGAGAGGAAAAATTGCCCGCAATCAATAATGAAATTGGAGAAGATACACTAAATTAGTTCAGTTAGTTTGGCGTAAAGTTATTAAGAGCCGTATAGTGAGTAAACCGGTGTATTAGGCGGATATTAACTAAGTTGGAGACCGTATAGTTATAATTTTATAAGTAGAAATTAAGTAAAATACATTAAATACATTAAATTCGTTGCATTTATATGATTTTACGTAATTTAAGAGAATGTAAACGTTTTAAAAAAGTTAAAACGTAACAGTATACATAAAGTTTGGTAACACATGTTATTCCTACTTCTTGTAAATTAAATAAAACAAAATAATTCAAATAAAAAACAAAATAATTCGAATCTTTATTTGAACACATAAAACAAAAAATTATGATTTTCTAAAAATATTCCAATTAATCAACTCTATGTATAATGGTTTTGAAGAACTTCCAATTCTTTCTTTTAATATATATTTTAATGGCTTCTAATTTCATTTCTTCATCAAACAACTTTTCCTCTCTTTGAAATTTTTTTCCATCATCTTCATTTTTTCTCTTTAACCTCCCAAAGTTTATGCTGGTAACGGCAGGTTTCCTTTAATGTGTTCTTTGTTTCTTACAAAGTATATTCTGGGAACGGTTGTTCTCTTCCAAAATAGTTTTGACTTCGTTTATGGTTTTAGAAATTTTACTGAAAGCTTCTTCATATATGGCATTATGTCTTTCAAATGATTCTTTTCGTTCATCCTTATGCTTCGTTTTTTTTGAGTTTGAATTGGTTTCTTCTTGTATTTGAATTACAGCCGCAGAATTTGATGGCCTATTTTCTTCATCCTCCAAAACTGTTACGGAGTAACAACTTCATCAACAAGAACTGGAACCCCTTGTTCTTTACCACCCGGACTCAACTGCTTTTCTAAGTGCGAAAAATAGCTGCAGCCTCTTCCAAGCTGTAATTGTTTATATATACCACCGCCTGTAGCATTAACTTCCGCCTTGTTGTAAGTAAGTTTTCTTTTTAGCTTACATTGAAAATCTTTACATACCTATAAATACACAAAGTTTTAAAATGTATTTTTTTTAACAATTCTTAAGGCTTACCTTTTGCCAACTGTCACTATTCCCAATTGGCGGGCCAATTGAATTTAATTTTAATGTCCATTCCTCCCACTCCCGCTTGAAGTTATGAAGATTTGAATTTCCTTTTGCTAAACTGACTTTATTTTCAAGTTCAGTAATAAGGGTCTTAAAAGTGGTTAAGTGGTGCCATTAGAGGCATCGTCGGTTTCACATACGTCGCCGTTGACGTTAGTAATAGGGGTGATTATATTTAAAACAGCTTAAACTATACATTTTAAGGCAACGTGTTTGTTAAATAAAATAAATATATTTGCCGCTTCATTGCAATTTGACTTAAAAAAATAATTAATGTTTATTACAAGGTTTTTTTGCAAAAATTTTTTATTCGAAAAACCATTCGCAAGACCTTGGAGGCCATTTGACAGGTGTATATCACGGAATCAACTTTTTGCCAACTTTTGATATCAATAAGTCGATGGTTGCACCATCTTCTTGAAACCATGTCTCACACGGATTATTGTCATTAATATTTTAAAATAAAAAATAGTTGGTCCGCACCATGATCAACGATCTTCATTGACCATTACGCGAGCTTCGACTACATTTTTAGAGCAATAAGGTCCAATTATGCCACCAGCGTGTGAACTGCATCATAAGGTTAATTTTTCAGTTAGCTCATAATATTACCCTCTTTAACCAAAATTTGTCTTTATTATTAATTCAAGATTTTGTATGAACAGGCATTTATCTCTTTTTTTTACTTCAAAAAAATTTATGTTTATGTAATTTTTAGCACATAATTACAAAGAACAAGTATCAGTTAAGTAAAAAACAATACATTCAACTCGTTGACAAATTATGTTATGGCGATCATGGTACATATAAAATTAAATAGCAAAATTTCTATTTTGTGTTGTGATTTGACGAAGGGTTAATGTTGCAGGGATAAACTATCGGAATCTAAATTGAGAATACTGAGATTTTCAAATTTATTATACTCCATCAGACTGTTCCATTCTCTTCTTATAGGTTTATTTTTAGCAGTTCCCAAATTATGCACAAAACCAAGGTAGTCTTCATAGGTTATTCGAAAAATTGATACACAATTTTTGTAATCTTTAGATTGCTACAGTTAAGCTAAGTCAACGTGCTGGTACATGACAGAGCATTACATTTCATTTAGATTTGATATTCGTTTCGTCAATAAGCTGAACTTATTTATTTTTTTTTTAGCATCACAAAACCCTTTTTTGCATTTAAAGCTGTCGTTAGCAAATGCTTCTTAATAATATTATAATAGCATGTGAAGAGGATAACATTGACAATATTGAATCTGAGTTACAGGAGGAGATTGAAAGAGCTCTTCCTAAGGCTCTTCCAATAGATGATTTTCATATGTAGCGCCAAAAAGTTTTCTAATATAGCAAAATAGAGATGAAAACAAAAAATATATCTTTGCAACACAAGGCTATTTAAACGGTGGAGCAATCTTTAACAGGATACGAAAGAGCACTTTTAATAGCAGTCAATTTTTGCACAAGCATACTATCTCGTCTGAATGAGCAATCATTAAATGGTTTAGTTTCTTCAAAGTTGTATTATTTAAATTATTAATTAAATAATGTATGTACATATGTATGTACCATATATTCTTGGACTAGTTTTTATGAAACTATTATGACTTTTATTTCTAAATTAAAGAATTATAAATTTTAGTTTTGTTTTAAATAAACTGCAATTAATTGATAATTATCAATTATAATTATAGCAATTATAATTGCGATTAACGGACTTTTTTTAATCGTAATCGCGACTATGACAAACTGCAAAACCTAAATATATTAATGATGAATTTGGAATCTGTACTTGGTTCTTCAACAAGAAAAACCTGATACAGTTTTAAAATAAGTATTAATATAAAGAGCTTGACAGCGCAGTTTGCCGAAACGTAGCTTTGGCTATGTGTGGTGTACAAAAATAGTCTCTGCTGCAGAGCTACAGTTCCTTTTATTTAGTTTAGTTCGCCATCTTTTTGAGCTTGGATATTTCAAATAAATTAAAAAATCATATAGTTTTATGCAAAAAAAATCTGTACAAAAATGTACAAACATTAAAAAATCGGTACATTTGTGTACTGATTTAGATCTTATGCATAAATCAGTACATTAAACAAATCTCAGTCCAGGTACTGATAAAAATTGTACGTCCGGCAACTACACAGAAGTATGCCAGAATCAATTCTAGGACGCTTGCTAACTGTCCTAGATTATAAAGAATATGAAAAATTATTACTGACAGGTCAATTATTGCTTTTTATGAATATAATAACTCTTTACTTTTTCCGATTATGCGTTGAGTTAAAAAAAATGAGTTATTTTGGTTTTTGTATTGAAACTTACAGTTATTATTTGACAAAATGCGATTTTTCTTATTATTCATAAAGATACATGTCTGAAGTAAGTATAAATATGTATATATATACATATATATATACGTATGCGACAAACGCAAAACAGAAAAAAATTATTTTTATTATTAAACAGAAAAATTTATTAATAGACCCCAGTAAAAATCTAACTGTTTGTGCTTGTATCACAGTGTGTTCGCAGCCGTGCTTCATAAATTTTTCGCTTGCCACCGCAGTCCAAATCTACAGGTGTTTAATAAAATTAAAAGAAATAAATATAAGAAGTGAACGAAAAACAAGTAAAAAACATAAAAATAATAAATAGAATATATAATATATTCATATATACAAAACATTTAGATAAATATATATGTATATGTATATGTATATGTATATGTATATGTATATGTATATGTATATGTATATGTATATGTATATGTATATGTATATGTATATGTATATGTATATGTATATGTATATGTATATGTATATGTATATGTATATGTATATGTATATGTATATGTATATGTATATGTATATGTATATGTATATGTATATGTATATGTATATGTATATGTATATGTATATGTATATGTATATGTATATGTATATGTATATGTATATGTATATGTATATGTATATGTATATGTATATGTATATGTATATGTATATGTATATGTATATGTATATGTATATGTATATGTATATGTATATGTATATGTATATGTATATGTATATGTATATGTATATGTATATGTATATGTATATGTATATGTATATGTATATGTATAAGTATATGTATATGTATATGTATATGTATATGTTTATGTATATGTATATGTATATGTATATGTATATGTATATGTATATGTATATGTATATGTATATGTATATGTATATGTATATGTATATGTATATGTATATGTATATGTATATGTATATGTATATGTATATGTATTTGTATATGTATATGTATATTGTATATGTATATGTATATGTATATGTATATGTATATGTATATGTATATGTATAATGTATATGTATATGTATATGTATATGTATATGTATATGTATATGTATATGTATATGTATATGTATATGTATATGTATATGTATATGTATATGTATATGTATATTGTATATGTATATGTATATGTATATGTATATGTATAATGTATATGTATATGTATATGTATATGTATATGTATATGTATATGTATATGTATTATGTATATGTATATGTATATGTATATGTATATGTATATATGTATATGTATATGTATATGTATATGTATATGTATATGTATATGTATATGTATATGTATATGTATATGTATATGTATATGTATATGTATATGTATATGTATATGTATATGTATATGTATATGTTATATGTATATGTATATGTATATGTATATGTATATGTATATGTATATGTATATGTATATGTATATGTATATGTATATGTATATGTATATGTAATATGTATATGTATATGTATAAGTATATGTATACTGTATATGTATATGTATATGTATATGTATATGTATATGTATATGTATATGTATATGTATATGTATATGTATATGTATATGTATATGTATTATGTATATGTATATATGTATATGTATATGTATATGTATATGTATATGTTATGTATATGTATATGTATATGTACTATGTATATGTATATGTATATGTATATGTATATGTATATGTATATGTATATATGTATATGTATATGTATATGTATTGTATATGTCATATAAGTATACTGCTATATGTACTACTGTATATGTATCTGTATATGTATATGTATATGTATATGTAATATGTATATGTATAGTATCTGTATACTGTATATGTATATGTATCATGTATAAGTACTATGTTATATGTCATAGTATATGTAATATGTATATGTATATGTAATATGTATATGTATATGTCATATGTATACTGTATATGTATACTGTATAAGTATATGTATATGTATATGTATATATGTATATGTATATGTATATGTAAGTATTGTATACTGTATATGTATACTGTATCTGTATATGTATATGTATATGTCATAGTATATGTATATGTACTATGTATATGTATACTGTACTACTGTACTATGTACTCAT
>JAKWBJ010000066.1:507500-570000 GCA_023159175.1 Wohlfahrtia magnifica | reverse complement strand
TATTGTAAGCAAACGCAACACGCATTTTGCACACAGCTTTCGTATTTCCAAAGTTTTGGTTAATATGCGATGTGTAACACTTTTTGAAATGCATAATATTTTGGATTTTTTTGACCATCTCTATGACATTCGTTTTGACAGCTTGTACGGCCGCGTTCAAATTCTGCAACCAAATAGTCGTAAATGATAAAGTAAACTTTTTTTGGAGTAGTAGGTAGGCTTTAATATATGTTGGACTGAGACCTTTTAAATGAATTTATTGCATAACATAAAAGTGGCCAAGTTTATAGATTGACTGAGATCGCTTATTTATTATGGCTCCAAAAAAAATACTAAACAATGTGACACCTTGAAGCTGAAAAGATATGTTTTAAGAGGTTGCCACATTTTACAAAATCATTTTTTTTCAAACTTTTGCCGCCATCACAACGGAACAAAAACACAACATGTATATGATTTAGCAGAGCGTTAGGCGATGTTTCACAACGTTAATGCTAAGTTTTTTCGGCCATTCGTACCCATGGATAAAGAGAAATTTCGTCTGTTTTTTGGAGTGTGCATGGGATAATTCTTATTGATTATCTTAAAAAAGAAAGAGCAATTAACGGCGATCGTCATACTAACTTATTGCCGCGTTTAAACGATGAAATTATGTTGAAAAATAGTGTTAATTCATCAAAACAATATACATACAAACTAGCTTACATATCCACTATTTAATGGCCAAAGTCAATGATTTTAGTTCGAATTGTTCATCACTTACCTCATTCACCTAATTTAGCTCCCTAAGATTATTCCTCATTTTCCAAAGGGCAAAAATGGCTCGTCAGTAGACGATTTGCCAACAATAAAGAGGTGGATTCTGCGGTTAAAGGCTAGACAGTTAGCCTAGACAGTTCTATAAACACGGTATGAAATCTATTGAATATCGCCGCGAAAATTGTATCAAACTAAATTGGAATTATGTTGAGAAATAAAGAAAATTCTTCACAAATTTGTTGTGTTTCTTTGTTAGGTCGCCACATTTTGGAAAGGCATATGTACATATGTATATGTAAATAATGAATGATTTAATTGCTCAAAAACAGTTTTCTTTTTTTAATTATGTGTACATACATATCTATGTACATATGTACTCTATGAACGACAATAAAAACTGCATTTTTTAATATATGCATGATCAAAACACTCCATGTTTTCATTTTTTTATTATAAAATTTAATGAGAAACTTAACAAAACAATTTTTTTACAATTAAATACAGAATACGTAAAAAAAATTAAAAAAAGTTAAATACTGTCCTTAGCTTACAAAAGTCTGCGGTCGACTGTATTAAACAATGCTTTATAAATTTTTTAACAACTGATGCAACCTCTTTTTAACTTTACAACCTAATTTAGTCTATTAGTCATCGAATAAGCCAGTTTTTTGGTAAATTCTGGTGAAACCTTCCCCCATTCTTCCGTTAAAATTGACTTAAAATGCTGAACAGAGATTGACTTGGTTCTTGTGCTTGTATCTATTATACATCTACAGGTGTTAAGTAAACTTAAGTTTGGTAGATTGAAGTGCTACTGTAGCTATGATTTGACGTTATATGGCAGCCATAACCTCATCAACATAGAACAATGCTTGAGGTTCATGTTATGCTTTTCGGTCCTTGGAAGAAATTCCTCCTTTAAAATATAGAGATACATATACGGATTCATTATTTTGGCTGTGAACTTGAACCTACCAACACCATATGTCGACATGTACTCTTGTCCGCCACCGTGTGAAACAGTACATCTTAGGTTTGGCGTTCGTAGAATTTGGTGGCATAGTGTATGTATCATATGTGCTAATATAATATTAATTCTTCTTCTTAGTTGCAAAGATTAATTCTTTTTCAAAAACTTCTTTCTCTTTATATTTTCTAAATATGTACATACATACATATGTATGTATATCAGTTTTTATCACGAAATATTATTTAATGTCTACAATTTATAAACATTTTACCATAAGCAAGTTAATTTACATACAATATTTATTATATGTATTTTTTCCTATGTATTTTTCAGACAAATTTCCCAGCGTATTACAGTTTAATACATATATATATATATATATATATATATATATATATAAACATATATACTCACATACATATATATATTTATATATACACACATATAACTTATATATATAGAGAAAAATATAATGGAATCAACATCAGAAACAGTGGTAAGATAAATTAGATAAATGTACATAATTTAAACGAAAATAATTATTGCCTTTGTATATGTATTTGCTTATTAAAATATACTGGAAATATCACTCCACATACCAAATGACTTGAAAATAATATTATAATAAGCTTAAGGTAGAATTAGCCAAACGTAAATGTAGAAGCTGTAGATGTAGTTGTGTCAGCTGATCGCTTTTGTTAAATGAACAACTATGACCGTAATGTAATGTAACTCTAACCTCACACTCTGTTGAAAATAGAATTTGACAGCAAAGTTACTTGACATTTGTAAAGAGGTGATGGGCTGTTTGTATGTAGAGTGTTATGGGGGTATTTTTTTAATATATATATATTTTTTTTGATACTAATATTTTTGGTAAATACATAAAATATTATATATGTTTATTTTTTCAAATTATCGTCATTTGTCAATCGTATGTCTTTCTTTGTAGCAAATGTTATAGGTTAGAAAATACGCAATTAATTATATTTATTTGTAATAATTTACATAAAAATGTATATATTTATTGATATAAAAATAAAATAATTTTTATTTAAAAAACCTGGAGCTTCAGAAACTATTAAAATTTAAATATGAAAGCTTAAAGTAATGTCTTGGTACCATTTAAATAATTTCCGTACTTTTTTCACATAATTTAAGATTATGTGCACATATTTAAGTGCCATCTAAAACACCCATATATTATTTATTATTATTTTATTGAAAGAAAAGTTCTTTAATATTATTACACAAAAATACAGTATTCTTTTCGCAACTTTATAAGACTTTTTGCAAACTGAAAGAAGGTTTTGCCGTCTTTAATAAATTGGTCTTCTGTGATACATATTGACAATGCTGCATCTAATAATAATAATTATTATTACTTTGTTTTTTGTTTTAACTTACTTCGAATTAAATTTTCTATATCATTTTCTAAATATTGGCTATTTGCAGAAAACCAGCACTAAAATCTTCTTTTTAATTTGTTTTTATTTTTTTATTATTTAAAAGAATATTAATTATTTCTTTTGTTTCTCTTACACTTTTTTATATTTATTAAACTTCAACTTTTTCAACTTTTTATTCATATATTCATTACTTTTTAGTATTTTTTAGACGAACTTCACTCAAGAATTTCAAACTAAATGAAAACGCAAAATGTGTTGACATTTTATTTTACATTTCTCAATTTGTTCAGATGTTGAGCAATACTATTCACATGTATTGTTGAACCATATTCAAAGTGAGGCTTTGGAATAGTGTTATTGTATATATTAACTGCGGTTAAAATTGAAATTTGGTTTCTTATTCGTTTTAAGATTAATTTTTTTGCCGATCTTTTTACATATATATTAAAATATGAGATTTAAATTTTAAGTTTTTATCAATAACAAAGCCTATATATTTTATTTCGTACACTTTTTCTATTACTTGATTATTTATTTTAAAAATTATATTGCTGTTTGTATTCATTTCCATAATTTTTGTTTTATTTTCATTTAATTTAAGTTTATTCATATTAACCCATATATGTATTAACATTTTTAATATCCTCGTCGATATTATTATAACATATATTATGATTCTCCTTTCGTAAAAATAAGTGTGTCATCAGCGTACCAAACTATCTCGCACTTGCCTAATATGTTTGGCATATCATTTATGTTTATAATAAATAGTAGTGCTCCCAAAATCGATCCTTGTGGCACTCCTTTATTTGCTTCCTACTATGATCTAAACCATTTTAATTCTTCGATGCCATATGATTGTAATTTTGGCAGTACTATATTTACATATATCGATGGTTTCGAAAGCTCTTTTAAAGTCCAGGAAAATACCCACTATTTTATTTATTAATTTTTTCATTTTTTTCTATCTGTTTATTAAGTAATTAATTGCTGTTTCACATGAGAATTTCTTTCTGTAACCTGACTAATACTTCGATAGTATTTTATTAGATTCTAAGTACCGCTCCAGTTGTTCCTTAACTTCTGTTTCTATCTCTTCACATATATGTATTTATTGGTCTAGATTCATCTCAACTTGCTGTCTTTAAATTTTCGGTAAATACTCCTGAATCCAGTAATTTGTTAACTATTCCAAGCATTATTCTGCCGACGATATGCCAACTACTTAAGATCATGTCAATTGTTACTTTATTATAGTCTGGTTTTTTCTTTAGGCTTTTACAAATTGTCTTTAATTCCTCTAAAGCTATTTCACGAAATTTAAATTTGGAACTTATCACAGTTATTCTATTGATATATTGCACATTATTTATTTCATCTTTTCGTTTTAATACTATTTATAAAATATTTATTAAAATAATCTGCTATTTTAAAATTGTCCTTACATTCTGCCCGATCAAATATTACACTTTTTATTGCACTCTTGTCTTGTCTTAAAATTAGCTTTTTAATCTCCTTCGACATTTGTTTTTGGTATGTAACATTATAAATTTTGTTATTTATATAATTGTTTTTCGCATTTTTAATGTTAACTTTATATAAATTTCGCATAGCCTTTTATCTAGCCCATGCTTCACCAGAATTTTCTATTTTTGCCATTCTGTATTTCTAAATTTTCTCTTTTTTCCAACGTCTTGTTTACTCATTGAACCAATTTATTTTAAAATTCTCCTTAACTGTCCATTTTGTATATAATTATCAAAGATATTCGCAATTTCATTTAAGTCATATACATTTGTTAGATGCTCCATATTTCTCTATTATATTGATGTTTATTATATTTAAATATATCAATTTCCTTATACTCAGCACTATAAAGGTTGTGTTTTACATTATCAATTAATATGTCTATTTTTTTATGATCCGAAATTTTATTTGAACTATTAGTCTTTGAAGATATGTTGTTGTTGTTTGTTATTATAAAATCAATTAATGTTTGAGTTCTGTGTAACTCTTGTAAACTCTTCTATTATCTGTTCAAGGCTGTTATCATTAAGTTAATATTGTAATTTATTCTTATAATAACCGTCCTTACACCAGTCTATGTTAAAGTCATCAGCTACTATTATATCACAGTTTGTTTCACTTATAATCTTCTAAGACTTCCTCAAAGTCATCTAAAAACTCAGTTTCAGCACTACTCGGTGATCTGTATACAGATGTAACCACAAATTTTTTGTTATTGTGTTTTGCCATATAAGCAGTTGTCCATATTTTTGCGTTTCCTCGTCATTAACGCCTTTGAAAATAAATTCAGTTTTTTCATTTTTATTAATATTTCTAATTGATTGTAGTTATTTAATCTTCCTTGTATATTGGTGTATATGCCATGTATTTGCCATGATTGTTATGCCACTAAACCATTTCTTTTCTTTCGCATTCAACTTATTTTTCTATAGCGAACATTTTTTACTATTGGTTAAGTGATTCTTATCCAAACGTATATTCAACCTGTTATTCACTCTCACACAGTTAATACATTTATTTGTTATATCTTTGTAGCACTCCTTAGACTTATGACTTCCATAACTCTTAAAGCAGACTTCTTGATATTTAAAATCGATTGATCTAAGGTTGTATCCTCTACATTTGAAACACTGCATAATGTGGGTACCGTCGAAAACTCCGAATTTCTACCAGCCAATATTAACTTTTTGTGCCATCATTACCTTTATATATGAATCATTATCTAACTAAAGCATAGCGTTGTATATCGTATCACCATTTTTTATACTCAAATAATTTTATTACCTCCATTTGGCTATTATTAAGAAAATCCGTTGATTTAAACGACATTCCAGTAATATTAATTTTCATATCAACTTGATTAGGTAATTTAATTTCATATGATTCACCCATTTTTTTTTTCCATTGTTTTTTTTTAATTTTTTCTGCTTCTGTGTTATTTTCGCTTTGTATAACCACAGAACCGTTTTTTCTTTGTTCTATATTAACATTTTAAAATTTACCGGATTAACTTTTTTATTTAAATCCTCCTTCGTTTTAACAACATCCTGCTTTTCTTTCGGTTTAATAATTTCCGGTTTCTTTTTTTTTTAGCTGGCATTACTATATTACTTTTTAATGCATCTGAAAATTGCATAGTTTACTTGTTTTGACACTTGTTTCCTCAATTTTTTTTATATCATTACACATTATTATATTTTTTCCCTCAAGTTTGTTATACATCTCCTTATTTTTATTACGCTTCTCATTTACCACTCTGAACATCTTACTTATTTATTTTACATTTGCATCACAGTGCCTTTGAGCGTCATATAATTTTTTTAACCTCTCATCATATCTTTTTTCAATGGCTTAAAGTAGTTTTTTAATTTCGTTTTCGGTTTGTTTTAAAGATGCCTTGAATTCGCTTTTATATTCAGCTAAGTGTTGTTTGCTTTTTTTCACATCCTCCGGCACATCTCCAATAGCCATATCTACATTATTAATATATTGAACACAGTCATCACACATAAAAGGGATGAAACCACCAGCATCCAGAATTCTTCGAGAATATTGATCAACTTCTGAGCACTTTTTTGCACAATGATAAACTGTTTTGCATATTCCTTCACACATTAAGCTAGACTAGCCGCGTATTGTGGTTTTACACTGATGGCATTCCGCCATATTTATACTTTAATTTTTCTACCATCTTTGTGTGTTACATTTGAATAAACGGAAATAATTTGAATGTTGTAGGAAGAAGAAGAACATTCGGAATTAATTTGAATTGTATATAAAAGGTGGCGCCTTATGCATTAAGAAGACAGTTATAGTTTTGCAGTCATTAAGTAAAATCGTGTTTAGCCGTAAATAAAAGTATTATATAAACGAATATCAAGCGCAAGTTAATAAGTTGCTGTATTAAGACAAAACTGAATAGAGATAAAGATAGTAAATAAAACTGTAAAGCAACAACAACATGGTGTTTATTTAATTTTGATGCCATTAAAAAGATCTCAAAAGTTTTAAAAATGTTAAAACGTAACTTTGGTGTCAGAAGTGGGATTGCGTATGTAAATAAAAGAAATAAAAATTAAATAAATAAGCAAAAAAAAAAAAAAAAAACGGAGAAAAAAAATTTAATTCCGAGAATTAAAAGTGGACAGGTTCAAAAGGGAGAAGTCAAAATTAAAACGTTTTAATTGTGAAAAAAGCGGTCACTTCCACAGGAACTGTAAAGCGCCACGAAAAAAGGTCACATCTGTCTCACCACCAAGAAATAATAAACGGGCCAACTACCAGCAATCAACGAAAGAGTCCGTGTTAAACTAAAACGAGCTTGCACGGAGGGGCAAGAGCTAGCTCACATAAGCGAGGGCTCCACAATCTCCGTATCAGTGATGCAGAAAAATAACAGCATCCTTACAGCGTGTGGGTACATTAATGGCCGACAATATACCTTCACCGTAGACTCCGGTGCGACGCAGTCTATCATCAGACCTGATATAAGTAGTGAAGGGAAAGTGTGAGGTACCCAATAATATAAGACTACGAACAGCTACTGGAGAGCCTGCCACCGTCTACGAAAATTTTTTGGAGAAGGTGACTATAGCGAACATTAATGGAAGCCATATTTTTGTTGTCGCCGATATTGTAGACGAGGTTATCATTGGTGCCGATTTTATGATAGTCCATGGCATCGATTTGAATATGGGGCAACAGATAATGAATTGGTGTAATGTAGATATACCTCTTGATAAGGGATACCAGCATCAAGTACACGCCAGAAGATTAGTTGCAGTCAAACAAACAAAAACTACCACCTCAGACTGAGTCATTAATATGGGCGGGTATGAAGAGAGATTGTCAGGACAACCGCTTGTGGGTTGTAGAACCAGCAGAAAGTAAGATGGACTTGTTATCAACAAAGGCCCTCGTCAAATCTAATAAACAAGGAATAGTACCAGTAGGATCAGCTGTCCATGACTCAACATCTAGATTAAGATTATTTTCGGGACTGAGCTAAAATTACCTGGTGACTTGGAGTTTGGTGTTAGGCCTACCAGAGAGGAATGTCACATACGCTGAAAAACAGGAAAGCCTCAATAAACATCAATTTGTACGCACATGAATTAAAATGTTCAGCGATAGAATGAAAGCCAGCTATGATCGTGCAGCAAATACGGAAGGCTTCCATGAGGGACAACTGGTCTTACTCTACAAAAAACAGTGGAAGAAAGGACTTCCTCCCAAGCTGCAAACTAACTGGGATGGACTTTATAGGGTAATCAAAAAGTTAAACGATATGGTATACAGAATACAGAAGAACAATAGCCCGCGATCAAAAATTAATGTGGTACATCTAGAGCAACTGGCGAGCTATAGGAAGAATAATAATAAGCCTATTCGGGACGAACAGGCTTAAGTAGGAGGGAGTGTTAGGAAAAAAAATGCCTAAAAAAAAATTCACCACATCAGCGCCTTTAAAACTGTATTGTGGGAATTTTGTACATTTGGTATTAATGTATCACCCCGTCAATGCCGTATTTATTTGTGCATTTGACAGCACTGCCAATTGGACCATCTTTGTGTGGCATTTGAATTAACGGAATTATTTCGAATGTTGTAGGAAGAATAATAACATTCGGAATGAATTTAACTTGTATATAAAAGTGGCGCCTTATGTATTAGGGAGATAGTTATCGTTTTGCAGTCATTAAGTAAAGTAGTGTTTAGGCGTAAATAAAAGTGTTGTTTAAACGAATATCAATCAAAGTGAGGAAATAAAATCTATATAAAAACAACGTGGCGTTTATTTTATTTTGACGCAAATAAAAAGAACTCAAACGTTTTAAAAAAGTTAAAACGTAAGAATATAATGAACTGAATTGGGTGGTCCAACCGATTGCGTTAAAACCGTTTTTCATTGTAGTAAAACTTAAGTTTATATAGCTTATTTATTTATTTTATTATTATTCCTCCCAGAGACTACAAAAATCTGTTTTGCTAAACACCGCAATAGTCTACATAAGTATAGTTGTAACCTACAAAAAAAGTAAAAAATTTAGGTTTAATTTTAATACCAAGCTGGTGCTTATATAGAACAATGACAAAAAGTATTTAATTTTTGCCATTATAGCATTAGTTAGTTAGCTACGACGGGTAGCCAGACAACCGTCCAGCCCACCTGGGTCCAATATTGATTCCACAGTGATACCCATCAGTAATCCAGAAAATGAACAACCTACACGTCCGCGTCTCGGTACGATCCGAACCAACCAGACGCATGCATAAAAGAAGAGGTCTTGCCGATATTCAAATCAGCCAGATCCGGCAAAGTATTCAGAAACGGACTGCGAAGGAAAGCAGTTCTAATGTCCGAAAGACTCTGGCACTGGCACAGGAAGTGCTCGACAGTCTCTTACTCTTCCTCATCATGACAACCTCGACAGTAGTCATTGAACGGCAGACCCAATCTCCTAGCGTACGCATCAGTCACCCCGTGCCCAGTAATCACAGCCACAAGAGTTCGCAGCCTAAGTCGCGGCATCCCCATAAAAGACTCCGAGTGAACCCGAACATACAGGGCCAGATTTGCCTTGATACAGAGCACGTGGCTTCATCATCCCACATTGGTCAATCTCCTCATTTCTGCGTCTGCCACACAGTTCCCCCGGGTGTCCGAGTGACCCGTAACCCAGATAATCTCCAGGTCTGAATGGCTCACCATCTCGTTCAGAAATGCCCGGCATTCACACTCCGCTGCCCTCTTTATCGCCGAGACCTCCGCCTGTAAGACACTGCGTGTATACCTCAACAGAACCGGGTCTAATTACCGGCTCTGGTGAGATGCCCACGGAGAATATTTTTTCCAGGAAGGGCTTGGATGTGCAGTAATCTATCCCATCAGGGATCGTATCCAAATACCTAAAGATGGCCGCATGCCCGTAGACCCTGCCCGACCATGTCCCTGCCATCTTCAACCTTATCACAGACATGCACGCCATCTGCCTAGCAATCAGGTCCGCTGGAAGCCAGTTCAGTAGTAAAACCAGGCCTTTGAAGGAGTGGACCTGAGCGCACCTGTAATCATCAGTGCCGCACTCTGCAGAGCCCTATAAAAGATCCTGCAATATATGGATTTCTCTAGACACCTCCACCATACAACCGTACCATACATAAGTATAGACTTGACTACCGTGTTAAATATTCAATTGGAACTCTTAGGATCTAGACCCCAGGACGTTCCAACGGCCCTACGACAGACGTACAGTGCAACATTCGCCCTCGCTGCCCTCGCACGTAAATTTTGGAGCCAGGATAGCTTGGAATCTAGGATTATCCCTAGATACTTCGCGCTATCCGACCCCTATCCCAGCTCAACACCGTGAAGACGCGGTAGGGAAAACGACAGAACTTTGTACCTGCCCGTGAATAGTACCAATTTCGTCTTACCCGGATTAACGTTCAGCCCACTATCAGTACTCCACCGACTGAGAAAGCCCAGAGATGTTTGAAGGCGCTGCGACATTATGTCAAGAAATTTTCCTGACACAGCCACATCAACATCAGCCGCATACGCTACAGTCTTGAATCAATTAGAAAATCTCACGAGCAAATTGTTAACGGTCAAATTCCACAGGAAAGGGGAAAGAACCCCCCCTGTGGATTGCCCCTTTCAGCTTCCCTGTAGACGGTATCTGATCCCATAGTGGGAGATAATGACCTTGGTGGTCAGGAGTCTCCCTATGAATCTTACCACAGATCAATGAACATTCAGTGGGAGGGATATTTTTATTTTCTCATTTTAAAGAGCATTAAAATAGTTATTTATTATTTATAATTATTTATTATTTATAACCTTTTATTAATTCTGGGTATTCAATAAAAACTATAATGTAATATAATTTACACATAGAAAGGCTAAATGCAATACCATTCGGAATACTTTCTACTCCGAACCAAGTATTAGTTTTAATATAATAGTTGATTGTTTCAATACTATGCGGAATAATTTTTACACAAAAGGAAGTGTTAATATTATTATAAAAGGGAATTGTATTAATACTATTTAAAAATGGATTTTATTCCAGAAAAGGTTTTATTTCTAATACACAGGGAATTAATTTTAAGCTATGTATATCGGTCTTGGTTATGACCTTAACAAGTTTATATAAATCCTTTTTGCAAAATTATGCTCCTGAAATAAGAAAAAATTTCATTTTTTATTTATTGTATTTATTGCTTTATATATTAAAATGATATAATAATACAATTGTATTTATTTTTACAAAACATCAGACGTTAATATTTACCTTTGAATTAACAACATAACATTCATATGGCCTTCAATGTTGAATACATGAAAGGACTTAAAATATAGGTAAATTATCTAAAGTAATTTTCAATTTATAATTTTTCTATCCAAACTGAAATTGAATGTTTGATAATTCCAACTGTTGTTAAAATGCATCTGTTTTCCTTTTACATACAATGCTAATTAGTCTAAAACTAAAGATTAATAATTAGATTAAGTACGTAGTTATCTTTAACCCAACACAAGCACAATCTGGTTCATAACATCATAACTAAAACTTATCAGCAAAATTGATTCGGCTTATAATACTTAAGTTATTATTATATAATATTAATATAATATTTTTCATCGAATTTAATTAAAAAAAATATATTGCGACACTCACTTTTTCTGTATCAATAAAATTTTTGACATTTGATTACTAATTTAATTTAATTACTAAAATGTATTATTTTAATATCTTGATCTGTATTACATTGAAATAATAGATAATGTATTTTTTATTCAAACATAACGGAACAAATTAAATATTATATACATAAACGATAAGATTAATGGCATTGTGCTCGAATTCGGCTCTTTTTCCGACAAACGGGGCACCCGGCGGGTAAAACTGACTCGAGTACGCTAAATCCAGTGTTGCTAACCGTTTTTATCTTAGCTCTTGTTTTCGAGATATATCGTTATTTCGAAAATGGAGGAGGTTGCACAACATATATTCGCGTAACTCAAAAACAGTCAGTTTATTGAATAAACTTAAAAAGGAAATTCCGCAATAAAATTACCTTTAAGTAAGGCTACAACTCTTTTTAATCTGCGCAGTCTGTTTAGAAATATAAGGGGATGTTACAGAATCCAAGACAGAATTGTTATTTATCAAAATTAAAAATCGATTCTGAGTTGGTGTCATGAAATTGTCTTGGTTTTGCCTTGTTTCGAACATAAACAAATCAATATTCGAAACAGCTATTAAGGTTTTGTTTACATTTGCTTGGCAATTTTTGTATTTTGTTGTTGTTATGTTTACATTTTGTTGGTTTTGTTTATAATTGCCTGGCGTATAAATTTTAACTTTTGTAACATTTCTAAGTTACATTTTAAAAATTTAGTCGTAAAGAAATTTAAAAAGTAGAGGCTGCGGCAACATTTTTATTAAAGGATGAAGAATGTGTAAAAAAATCAAAATACAAATTTCAAGGGATTACAGCAATCCAATCTGGAGTGACCAGAGTCAGCGCAGCAGACGAGATTTAAGCCGAGTAGTTATTTTAAATTTTGGTGTAATGGTATTCAGCTTTATCGGACATTACCATATAAATAATGACATTTTTAAAATGCTGTTGCATATTGTTAAAATACACTTGCCACCGTCCAATATTTCTTGTATAGTACAACTGGCTGCAATATTGAGATTTTTGGCAGAAGGGTCTTTAATTCCTTTTTGAACAAAAAACCAAAAACGATCCAAATCTGCTATCAAAAAACAAAACAGTTTGAAGACATTTTTTTGCCAAAGTTATTTATGTGTTTTAACTTAAATACAGGATGGCTAATAAATTTTGCTACATTAAAAAACTCAAATGAATTTTTTTATAATTAATATAACATAAATAGTAACGAATAGTTTTATTTTATTAAATATTTTTAATGGTTTTTAAAAAATAACTGATTTCAAATAGGATCCATGTTAAGATACGCATGTGTGATAGCTTTTTATTAAAGCTTTTCATGACTGCCTGCCAGGGAGATCGATTATTCGACTTTTTTTAAAAACCGGTTTTCGAATAATTCGAAAAGAAGCACTTAAAAACCGGTTTTCGGTTAATAATAATTCAAATAACCGGTTAACCGGTTTTTAAATAAAATTGTTTCTTGTTCTGGAAGCGCAGTGCAGGACCACGTCTTTTTAAAAATAAGTGGAAGCTGATGGAGAGCTTAAAATTAAAGTGGCAAACAGCTACTCAAGGAGCTAATTTCGTTTTTGTTGTATAACTTGGTAGAGAATGGAATTAAAGTTTTTTTATTATAATTATAATTTAGGTGCCTAAGATACCTAAAATTAAATGTTTTACTTTGAATAAATCTATTAGTAATACACGACTTCTTAATTGCCTCGACAAGAAAATTTGCTTAGATTTCGAGGAGCACTGTATGTAAATTTATATGGGTTTCAGCATTCAAATTTTGCATTTTTACAAAATTTAGATATCGATCTAAAATTTAAACATAAAATGAAACTAATAGCTCAATTAGAAAAAAAGTTATCACATTTTCTTTTGGTAGCGCCTTTCATCAGCCACCCTGCATGTTACTTGTAATTACTTTTACTTTATATTACATGTATGTATGTGTATTTTACGCCAATAATAAGCCCCTGTGAAAAATCTTTTTATGGCAAAAGAATATTAGGATTATAATATTGTATGTGATAATATGTATTTGATATTTTATAACTTATACATTATAAGTGAACGGTTATATCACTCATAGGTACGTTCTTACGTTGTGTGTAGTGTGATTATTCTTCTGCCAAAAAAATTTATATTTCTAATACGACTGCGCAGAAAATTTCAACTTTCTATGAGTATCACATACTGTGTGAATTCATTCTTTCTTTGTGATCAGTGGTCAAAAAAAGCGATAATTCCATTGTTGGATTGAAAAACGTACTAAAAAACCTCACCACAGTTTAATTGAGCAAGTGGGGTGAAATTCTTACTTCAGAAATTGTAATTAAAATAACTAAATTGAAAGTAAAAAACTGTTAAAAACTGTTGAATTTGCACAATTTACAGAAAAACTCATTTTTTAAATAAGAACTTCAAAACTGCTCAATGCTTAAAAAACTGAAAAAAAAAAAATCTGCACATTTGGAAAAATTTCATGGCCCACCTTCTATAGCCTAAGAAGTAAGAATCTTATCAATTAGATTCGCATAGTGTAAAAACCGGCTTAACAATTTGTTATGTTAACAAACAATTCATATCAATTTAATTTCAATTTTAGCTTAAGCTTCACAATAAATACGAAAGCTTTTTAGTTGAATTACTAAGTGTTTGTTGGGTTATAAAATATAGTTTCCTTAAAGATGACGATGGTTCTGAAAAGAAACTTTTTTATTAGTGTTGCAAAAAATTACCTATTTCTTTTAAATTATTTTGGTCCTGAACAGCACCTTTTTTATGATGGCCCTTAAAAGAATCTTTTGAGTGTTTTAAAAAATTTAATTTTTTTAAATCTTCGTGGTTCTGAAAAGGACCGATTTGAAAAAGGTTTCAATTTCCTACATTACTCGTATTTAAGTGTTTCTTCCACTCTGAATTGTAACACATACACACATACATACATACAAAAAGTAGCTTTTAAATCTGAAAAGAAAAGAAATTATAAGTATAACAATTTCAATCAACAAATATAAACAACTTACTAGAGATTTATTTGCAAAATTTTTTTTGCATCCCATAATTTTACTTTGGGTGATGTATGCGGTAATAGAAAAGTGCATAAAAAAGACAGTTAGAGTTAATACGATTCATCTCAAAGATGTGTGTTGTCTCTGACGATGTGTGGCGCTTGTGTAGTGTTTGTGTATATGGAGTGATATCGTTTATCATAAATTATTTTTTAACTTACCTGCAGTTATACCTAAGTCCTTAAGCAGCTTACGATTGATAGGCCCCAAATCAAACTATGGCCACTACCGGGAAACTTCTATCATGCAGCTGGAGAATGATTTTCTGCTAAATCTTTTTTGTCACCTTGCAGTCGAAATCGTAGTAGTCTGGTTGCTTCCTGGACTTCCTCAGTCCTCGCGCCACGGCAACCTGAACATAATTTGTAGGTTTTTTTACATCAGCAGCCACTGGGTCGTACTCAAAGACTTCCGCTTGCCTTCATTTCATCGAAGGCGCGCACACACTTTTTCTCTTCCGGTAAAAAATCGCGAGTCTGTCGTATAAAGCCTATCGAAACCTTGAAAATACCCTCATTGTCGTTTGTTTGTGTTGGAGAGTTGATTTATAAGGTAGCGGAAAGCCATTTTTGTAAAGGGCACATCGCAATTGATATGTTCGTCCATTGCCAATGTGTCGATCCGGGTGTCGTCATTATTTTTATTTGGCACTTTTGACTTTTGACACTTTTGCCAAGAGCATCCGCTTCGGAAAGTTTTGATTTAAGCTTGGCATTTTCTGATTTTAAAGCGCGGACTTTGTCGTTAAGTTCTTTGGCGTATAATCCCAAATCCAATGGTCTGAAAATTTTAAATTAAATTTTATAATGCACCGGTAACAAAAAATCTTAATTCTTTACATAATTTCATAACATTTAACTAAAATAAAGTCAATATTGGTTTAAAATAAAATTAATAAATAATTTCTCGTAAAAAATTTGGATCCGTTGATCCATTATGGATCGGTAACAAAAAATATAAATAAGGCTAGGCAAACTTCATTATACTTACTCAGTTTGAGTTCCTTGGTCTCTTAAATGCAACTTTGCTGCTTGAGTTGCTTTTTCTTTAATTAGTTCCACAATCCTGGCATCATCCAATACACAAAAAGTTATAATCAATACCTTCAAAGCCATTCCGGTCAAATTAGGCTGACATTGTTGTGCACTGATTTCTGGAAATTCAAAGCATTATATATAAGTACACATAATATGATTACAAATAATAACGAGTATGTACTTACTTTTCATTCCAAACTTCTGGTGCACGAATATGATGGGCTCAGCATCAGGGTGAGGGAAACCATACCTCCTTCACGTATAAGACTGAACATTAGTAAAAGTTATGTAAGCAAACAAAATATGAATACAAACATTAACGAGTACTTACTTTTCATTCCAAAGAGGAATTATAACGGGCTCAGCGTTAGGTACGAGTGAAACCATACCTCCTTCTCATATAATATTTGTTGCAAGGAAATTTATTCCACATATTTCGATCCACTTCCCTTTCTAATCGCATCATGAGTATATTGTGAACAATCGATTTCAATTTTATGAATGCGAAAAACTGAAAGTGGCACCACTGAAATCTGTTTTTTTATTACAAACATCTGCTCATAATTTTAATTGTTTACTATTGTTTTGATTTATTGAAGTTGCTAAGTATTTTTATTTCTATTATTTTTAATAACGTTGATATATATATTTCAGGAGTAATTGCTGATACAAAATGTACCACATTTACTTCTATAATTATTATTGTTAAAATGTTAATGTTTTTAAATATCTACACTACGAATTTCACTGTCAGCTGTTTTTGCTGCCTTAAAAACAAATGCTGTTGAGCGGCATTTCTGGTTTGCTGCCGTGATGCTGGCTGAAGTCTATAGATTTATAGCATTAGAGTAAAGTGCGCCCATTAGCGGCGAAGCTCAAAAACTTTTTGGAATGAACTGGGCCACTAGTATCCTTACAATGTTCCCTCACCATGGATGCTGAAAATTTTCTCATTTCCACTTTCAGGAAGAGACAATATTTGGAGTGGGCCCAGTAAAAGTCTTTTCGCCACTTTTTTAACGTAGATGTGCACCATCTTATTTCCCTTGTGCCCCTCATGTCCTGATACCCAGACTAGAGTAATCTGGTTCTGAGTTGTCAGGTTCTAGTTAGCATTGTACAATATATTCCTAGAGTTGGGTCGTTCACTTACAACAAAAAGCATGTGTGTAAAACAAAAATTTCATTTATGTATTAGTGAGTGTGTTAAACACACATGTTTTATGTTGTAAGTGAATGAACTAGCTCATTAAAAGAGCTAAAGAACCCAACTCTATATATTTCCCTATTAAAAGATGACCACACAAACTCAGCCACTTTACAAGTGTCCAGCTTACACCATATATTTTCTGGTGGCCGATACATCGATGGTACATCAATGCCGCTATTGAAAAACATCTACATCGTTCTTTGTACACTTTGGTTTATTTTAATAAATTTTTTGCGTTGGCGTATTTGTACATTATCATTATAATATTTTCATCGATGAATCGTCATGAAATTAGTATCAACAGGAAATTTGTCACACGATTGCCGTACCAATAATTGATGCATTGCTACAATCGTGTGATCTCAGCTTTAGCCGCTGAATTTACACAACATTATCATTAAGTCGACCACATGCTTAACGCTTTAAAAACACATAGATGACGACAGGCTACACTATAACATTTGCCGTTAGCAGCAAGTTTGACGTTATTAAAATTTTGGTCACAATTACATTACTTTTTAAATTTGCATCGCAATTCCTTCAAGTGCGCATTCCTTTTTTATATTTTTACTAGCTCAAACCCGGCATGCTTCGCTATCAATATATTTGTTATTTTCTTTAACTTAGTTATAATTTTTTTACCATTTTTCCCCATTTCAGCCCCATCCGGTGCAAGTTCAAACATTTAATATAGCCTATATATGTATAGTTACTTCCAGAAAGACACTGTAAGAATTTTAAGATAATCGGTTCTGCTTTTAAGCTGTATACAATCCTCAAACACACATTAATTTTTATAATAACTTTGTTATAAGATGTGCATGTATGTATATAGCTTTCACCTGGTGTGCTTTGTGCAATACCTGCTAATCCAAGCTCGCCCAGTTATTGACTGTTGATGGACATACATATATTGCGAACGAAGTTGTTTGAACTAAATTTAGAAACATTTGCTATTACCGTTCTCAAAATATACAAAACTTAATATTTACTCTGTATTTTTGATGTCACGCCTAATAATCCAATTCCGCCTACAAAGTCATTTAGACTAAATTTAGATTTGCCATTTTCAAGATATGCAAAAGTAAATATTTACTTTGTATAGAAGATAACATGCCAACTTATCCAATTAAACCCATTTTTGGCATGATAGTTTGTATTGACCACAAAGCTATTTGGACTAAATTTAGAGACTCTTACTGTCACCATTTTGCAAATATTGACAAACAAATATTTACTTTGTATGTGCGTGGCACTGTCCTGCTGGAATTTTTTAAATATATGTAGTCTATAGCTCCTTCCATACATACAGAGAGATACTGTAAAAATTTCGGAAAACCGGTTACCTGCTCATAAGTATGGTGACCATCCATTCTGTATTATACAAAACTGTACTGTATTTGAGAGCCGTGTCCTATATAAATCATTCATTCGGAAAAAACAGTAAAATATTTTGTATTTTCAAAGTGCTTTAAAAAAAGCACAACTATGTTTTAATCAAAAATGCAAGAGTCTTAAAATATCAATCATGAAAATATCGTAGTTCTATATACAGAAACAAAATGAGTTATATTTCGATGAATAATGTATATGAGTACATTTTACAAAGCCTCTGCTAGCATAACATGATCGGCTTAGCTTTTTGGATATAAAGAGACAGCCGAAAAACAACATTTATCGCGCTTTGTACAAATTTAGAGTTGTGTTTTTAAAATTATTAAAAAATCTTTAAAAATCATGCTTCGCAAACGAATGATGAATTGCAAAAGCAAAAAACTAATATTGATATCCATGTACGCTGTCCTAAGTACAAGGCAATTTTCAGTATTGCTAATGCTTATAGATATTCTTGGATGGATAACTGAATGGGATCGAAGTTCATTATTTTAATTTTCGAAACCATGAAGAAAATGTTCCTTGTCATCACCGTGATTCGAACCTGAGCTGCTAGGTTATATATTCAAGCGCTTTAACTACTACACTACACCACTCCCTTATATAGGGTGGGCAATTTAAAAGTTTAAATTTAAACCAACGGTTATTTCGAATCTGGAAATACTTATGTCATTCTATTTCGTCACAAAATTCAGTATATTATTTCCACTGAACGAAATTAATCGATTTACGCTTGACCAACGTTGGTATTTATTGGAAATTTATCGTCATATAAAACCATCTTCTTGGATGAAGCTTATTTTCATTTTGGTGGGTACGTTAATAAGTAAAATTGCCGTATTTGGAGCTCATAAAACCCAAACCTGGTCTTACAGAAGCCAACGCACACATTACTAGTGACTATTGAGTGCGGTTTGTGAAGTGGAGGCATCATTGGCCTATATTAAATATTTCGCAACCATTACGGTCAATAGAGACACCTACCGTACCATGATCAACGATTTTTTTGCGCTCGCTCTTCAGGGTATTGATGTGAATGATGTTTGGTTTCAACAGGATGATTCATCTTGCCACACATCTTATGCCACAATCGATATATTGCATCAAACGTTTGATGGTCGTTTTTTTAGCTGAAATGGTGATGTCAATTGGCCGCCAAAAAGCTGCGATTTGATACCGTTGGACTATTTTCTGTGGGGCGCTGTTAAAGACAATTGTTATGCCGACAAACCAGAGACAATTCAGCATATAAAAGCCAACATTTGTGATGCCATTGCCGAGATACGAACCCATACATTCTAAAAAGTTATCGAAAAGTGGTGCGATCAAATGGGGTACTGTTAGGCCAGTAGCGGCAGCCGTATGAATGAAATATTTTATTTCTAACCGAAACAATTGTAAAAAATAAATTTGACAAAATTTCAAACCGTTTTTGTTGTATTGCATTTTTAAATTAAGACTTTTAAATGGCTCACCCGTTGTTCTTTACGAAATATATGTCTTCATTCCGCTTTTTGGTTTAAATTTTATGATCACCGTACTCATAAGGCACAAAGAAACAAACATACATACATAGGCAAATATACACATTCATTCTTATATATAAGGTTATTATAAAACAAGAGCAATTAGCATTATTTTTTTACATTTTTGATTATCAATACTTTTTAGCATTTTAATTTTTATACTAGTGTACTCAGCGGCTGACACAATCCACCGCTTTCTCGCATTTAACATTTATTTTAATTATGTATGTATATATTTTATGAATAAAATTCTAAATTAGTTCTAAATGTATTTTATTTACAATTTTTTTAACATATGCCTAAAAATATACAATAATAATTTTTCCAAAAGATTTCTCTTTTAAAAATAAACCAAAAAAAAAACTGATATTTATTTGACAGATAAAAAATACACATGCATATTTTCTTTTGGTTTTATTGTGTTAGAAAGAATTTTATAGTCGTTTTACTCCCAAAGTTATCAACCGATTTATACGCAATTACAAATTTTTATTTTGGTAAAATTATAACATAAATAACATAAAAAAGATATAACTTTAAAACATCGAAACTAAAAAACCTTAATATTCATCAATATTGTTCAAATCAGCAATTTTTTCCTGTTCAATAAAATAGATTCACTATATTTGGTGATCTAAAAAATTTATTTTAGTAATTAGTAATTTAGTAATAGGTGGAATAGCCCTTATTTTTAATGACTTCTGAGCACCGTTTTGGCATACAGTCAACAAGTATCTGACATGATTCTAATAGACAATTTTTCTACGCTTCTTTAACTAACTCCCACAACTGTTCCTTATTTGAAGGGATTTTTTCTTAGAGAGCTGCTTTGACAATTTTCTATAGATTTCCGATAAGATTTAAGTCCAGCGACTGTGCCGGCCAGCTCAAAACCTCGACGTCATTATTCTGCAACCAATCTTTTGCTTTTTTCGATGGGAGTTTCAACAAGACATCGACCAGAAACACACATCGAAGCGGCATTTCCCATTCGGCGTAAGGCATCATGACGTCGTTTAGTATATTGGTATAATAAATGGCATCCATTATTCCTTCTATTCTAAATAGAGGCCCTGCGGCATGGTAGGAAAAACATCCCCATACCAATATACATACTTCCTCCACCATGTTTAATGGTTTTTATAGTATATTGCGGAAGAGTTTAGATTTAAAAAACCCAGTTTGAATTATAAAAATCATTGATTTATTTTATTTATGCGTATATATAAACTTGCCATACTATTGTTTTAAGGTTATTTATCATTGCCAAACTATGCAAATGCAAAGGAAAAACACTTAAAATTATTTGCAGATGTTTATCTGTTAAATAAAACCAAATTCAAAAAATAGTTTTTAGCACCATAATCTATCCTTAAAGTATACTAAATAGTATGTTCAATTTATGTCTGATTTTTGTCTAATGTATTAATTTATGCATAACATGTAAATCAGTAAGCAAATGTATTGATTTTTTTATGTTTGTACTTTTTTGTAATGGTTTTTATCTTCAAATTTTTGGATCAATAAAATTGTTTATAATTTTTATTTTTATTTTTTATTTTTTTAAACGCCTAAGCTTTTATGCGAAAAAGAAAACCAAACAAAAGGAACTAGCCAAAGTAGCCCTATAGCAAGAGCTGTTTTTATGTATTACACTGCTATGCATATAGCTAAAGTAACGTTTCGCCAGACTATACTGTCAAATTCTTTAAACTAATACTTAATGATTCTATTTGTGGAAAAACTAAGTGTTTCAGAATTATGAAAATATAACAAGTTTTTATGCAGATAATACTAACGTTAGCTTCAAATGCAAAAAATTGTTCTGTGGAGCTAAAAATTGTAAATCTTATCGACAAAACGGACATCAAATTTGAAAGAAATACTGCTTTGATATTAAAAGTGGAGCGAAATACTTCATCATGCACCAATACGTTGGCTTAGCTTAATTCCAATAGTCAAAAGACTACGAAAACTACTTATGCAGCAATACATTTTTTTCTTTCAAACGATTGCTAGTCTTTTCTCAGTAAATTTTTCGAGTAAGAAATCAGATAGCCTATTTAGATTTTGTGCGTAATGTAGGAACTGTTCTTAAAAATTAGAAGATGATGACTTAATGGTTGTTAATATAGATCAGATAAACAAGAGATATTAAATAGTCCTTTAACATGACTTTCTATGAGAACTTGTCTGCTCTCGTAATGGATTTTCAAGTTCTCGTGAAATAAGGGATATCTTGTGGCTTTTAAGTCATTGTAGTTCAATTTACGGCTTACTTGATTGTGTTGAAGCGAGGCATGACTTGTTGATTGAGGTCGTGGATCGAACGGGTTGTCTAATCTTATTTGTGAGGGTTGAGAAAAGTAGTGAGTGGATTGGGCTGTTGCTTTGACCGATATATCCAATTTTAACGTCTTCAATAAATCCAATATTTGAGAATGACATTTATAAGAAATATCAGAACAACCATATATATTTCTTATATTCTGATAACGACATCTATGGACATCATAGCTGCTCTGTAAGATTCCTCCAGTTTGTTCCATCTAGACATTAGATCTCTTAGCTTTACCTCCAGCATGGATTCTGTATGATCCCCTACTAGAGTTGCCAGAAATTTCTCACAAAAAGAGAGCAAATAAAAAAACCGGATAAAAACCGAAGTGCCTGCTGACATTGGGATTAGAACAACGAAATATTGAAGACATCTTTCAAAATGAACATTAATAGGATCGATAGTTAGGGTTAACGGTGGAGTTAATCTAATAGGTTTGATTGTAGGGGTTAAGCTAATCGGTAAGATATTCAAACATATGATATATTTTATATTTTGGACGGAAAATTGAATGAGACGAAAACGGATTTCAGATAAGAATATCTGTTAGCGTTGTACACCCGATTTTTGCTCTACAGTTACTGAGATGGGCTTAGGGGCCTAATGGAGGCACTAGATGCTCTACAATTACTAAGGTGGGCTTAGGGGCCTAATGAAAGCACTAGATGAGTTATATCTAGTTTAAAATTTTTTGGTATAGGTTTAAGGGATCAAATAAAGGCACTCAATTAATAATATCTAGCTTCAAATCATGTGGTATAGGATTTAGGGTTTAGGCGATATCAATATGCTCGACTATAGTATTTACAATAATCGGTACTATCACAAATAGACTCTCAGGGTAGGAATAAATGAGAAAAGAGTTTCAGATAAGGATAGATATTGGCGTTGCACAGCTACTCGTGACCTTTGCTCTATAACTACAAAGAAGGACTTAGGGGCCTAATAAAGGCACTAGATGAGATATATCCAGTTTAAAAGTTGATAATATAGGGTATAGTAGCCTAACGAAGGCACTATAAGGATAATATATATAGTTTCATATATTAGAGCAAAAATTAGGCCGATAGTTATTAAAGGTTAATTGAAATAGAAAAGCATATCGACAACCGGATTAAATAATAACCAAATATAAAGTACGAGTGAAAGTCCGAAATTTATTTCGACACAAGAATAATAAATAAATTAATTAATAATTGGTTATTATATATGAAATTTATTTCAGTTGTAATTCATTCAGATAAAATTGGTTTATGTTAATAGTTATTATAACCAAATATATTAGTAAGCTGTAAAAAAAATGTCATAAAATATAATTATTAGTAAGGAACTGACCCAAATTTTCCGGATTAATTAGCGCACTTTATTATAATAATTAACCCTTAATGGATTTATAATTCTAGGGAAGAAGTTCATTCACCTCCCTTATGAGCCATAATAGTATTACCACAAATATTACACGCAGAAAATTAAACTTCCAATTTCAATGTAATTACACTGGTCTACAGCAAAAAAGCCTTTAAATAAAACTATATAGAGTATAATGATTTGGATACGTTGAATTCAAATCCGTTTTCAGTTTTTTCCATCGGGTTAAATTTTTTTTTATGGGCGTGGCAAATTTTTTGCCCAAAATATGGTAATTATGTCAATATATTTCATTATAACTTGAAAACGACTAGACCGATTTTAACCCAAGTAGCGGCAAATGCTTAGGAATAAAATTTCCTACAAATCAATTGAATAATATTTTTTGTATTTTCAATAGTTTCGGAGTTATTCATAACTTAGTTGCGAAAAAACTTTTTTTTCGCGCAAAATTAAAGCAATTTTTTTTCTTTTAAATAGTTATAAACAATTTTTCAGAATGAAAATTTTACATGTTAAGCGCGTAAAATGTTGAGAATAAAGCTATAAATAAAAAAATTCAGTTAGCTATTGCTTATTTTATTCAAAATTAAATTCATCTACCTAACTTTAACAAGATTGGGGAAAAATTTTTTTTTTATAAAATTAGTGGAAATTTTTTTTCTTTTATTTCCAAAAAGCTACAGAATAATTCCGAGAATAATAATTTTACATTTTAAGTATTTAAATTAAAGCCATATATGTTGAAAGTAAAATAATCCATAAAGGCAGGTAACTAACTTTGACAAAAAATTTGTAATACATTATGTTACGTTTTAACCTTTTCAAAACGTTTGAGTTCGTTCAAATTGCGTTAAAATAAAATAAACACCACTTTATTTTGTTGTTTTACCGTTTTTATAACATTTATACTGATTGTCTTAATACAACACTTAATAGTTTTTTATAAAACACTTTTATTTCCACTCTAACACAACTTTATTTATTGACAGCAAAACGATGACTAAGCTCACTTGTAGGTAAAGCATCCTCTTTATATACCTAATTGCCTACAAATTGGAAGATTCCGGAAATATCGACTATGTTCTATTTTAGTATCCGTTAGTTCAAATGTAACGTAAAGATGGTCGATTTGGCAGTGCTGCCAAATTGACAGGGTGACATATAACAAATATCCCATAATATACCAAAATACCATAATACAGTTTTGAAGCGCTAATGTAGTGTATTTTATTTTCGTAGCACTGCCTCCTACTTAAGCCTGTTCGTACCAAATAGGCTCATTATCTTTCTTCCCATTGGTCGCAGGTCGCTCTAGATGTACCACATTCGCTTTTTATCGCAGGCTATTGTTCTTCTGTATTCTCTATACTACATTTTTTAGCCCCATCCCAATGTAAGGTCCATCCCAGTTAGCTTGCAGCTTGGGAGATAATCCATTCTTCTACTGTGGGTTGTAGAGTAGAACCAGTTGTCCCTCATAGAAGCCTTCCGTGTTTGCTACGCGATCATACCTGACTTTCAACCTATCACAGTCCATTTCTAGTCGTATAGCTCTTTGGGACTTTCATTTTTCTTGGCATTACCGACTGGTTCTCTCGATTTGTAATACTGACTTGTTCTGACTGCATTTTTAGCCGTAGTACATTCAGTGCAGTTTGCTATCCATCCGGCGCCAGCTTGTTGGCATCCAACCCAATAATAACGCTGTTTTAATTATTTCTACTGTCTTTGCCACGCTAAGATGCACTCCGCTTTGTTGCTTATGGAACTGATTTAAAATTTCATTCATTTTTAAGGAAGGAACCACTATCAGTTTTGAAGTTGTATTGCCATCTGCACTTTCCCATAAGCACCCATCTTTCAGCTTTAAGCTATCCCGTTAACCTCTAGACGTAATTGTTTGATATTGATAATGGTCTCTTTAGCCTTATCACCTGTTTTATTAAGTCAGTGGTTTAACGTGAGTACCTGCCCTAGGACGTTACCTCACGGTGCCAAAGCACGAGTGAATACAATGCGTCCACCAACGCCCCCACCTATGATTAAAATCACCAGTGAGTACCAATTTAAAGCCATGTTATTTGGACATGACTTCACACCTTGGTAAGGTGCCGGAGACTATCTAAACTCCTACCGATCTATGGGTCACGGCACCCGGTTAAAAATGTAACTCCACACCGAGCCAGCATAGCTCTCCCCGCGATTTGGGTTTAAACTACAGCCACCACGTTGCTCCCACAAAGGGGGCCTCACCATAGTCGGGCAGGAACCGAAATTCCTGGGGCTCCCGACACCCGTGGCACCAGAATTAAGCCTCCGGTCAGGCCTCGTAGCATAAATGCTACTACCAGTGTAAGTCCCAAACAACTTCGGACTGGTGACCAAGATGGTGATAACAACAAACAAGAAACACTAAACAACACAACAATAAACGGAGCCACCCCCACGGGAGAACTCAAAGTGACATCGTGCGCCACGGACACAATACACAACAACAAGAACACAACCAGTCAAAAGCAGACCAGTACAAACACACAACACCCAAAAATGCAGCCACAAATCAAGCCGCAAACAGCAGGTCGGGAAACAGCAAACAGCAGACAATCACAGCAAGCAGCATAACACATCAAACCGTCAGCACCCCAGCGGGACGCCAAGCTAGAAAAAGGCTAGCCAGGAGACCGCTAAGATGGTGATGCAGGTTCAACCTCCGCTAATAGTGCCGTCCTTCTACGCCTAAACACCTCAAGGGCAAAAACGCCCAGCCTACCATAAGTACGATCGTCCAACAATACCCTACTGAAATCCCACACCCCCGCAGTATGAGTAATACCCATACTATCTAAATCCCTAACGTCATCATAGTCCGGGCACGAAGTCAGTACATGCCTCCAGTCCTCAATTCCCCTCCCACACCGACAGTCCGCTGATTCAGTCTGGCCAATTCGATGCAAAAATGCATTGAAAGAGCCATGTCCCGTCAGTATGAACCCCAGACTCAAGCCAAAGCCAAAGTCAGGGTGTTCCCGTACGAACGTAACGTCCGGAATAAATCCATAAGTCACCCTTCCCTTGTCGCTGTTCGTCCATCTCGTCTGCCACCTGTCTACGAGGCACCCCTGCAAAAGGGCCTTATACCTATCTCTCCCAATCTCGAGCTCCGAAACAGAAAGCCAATCGTCCGTCCCAAGTGGCAGTCCCCTCTTGACCCTGAAAGCAATGCTACGACGCACCACTTCCAAGTCAAGCGGCGGCACACCAACAAGGACCTGCAAAGCATCGGTAGAGACCGTCCGACACACCGGAACACATGCCAAGAGTGCAATTCTCTGACACGTGAGAATCTTACTCTGTCCAACAACAGACATGACCGTCTTATACCACACCGACGCGCCATACGCCGCACAAGCGACGAAAAGCCCATCGTATATGATACGGACGGCACGCCTGCTGAGTCCCCAATCACTCCTCAATATGCGCCTAACCTTTCCAGCGATAGCTGCCAGCTTATGCCTGACATGGGTGAGATGAGCCTGGAAGCTCATACGCACCCCAACAACTATTCCGAGGTACCTGACCTGAGTCACATAGCGAATGCTGTTGTCACCAATTCTAATGAGTGGAGGTCGCCCAGTTGACAATATGCCCTTAAGCAACATCATCACCGTTTTATCCACTGCGACATCCACACCAACCCCTAAACCCCACTCACAAGTAATGCGAATGGCCTGGGCACCCCTTCTCTCCAGCTCAGCACGAGACCGGGCTTCGATCAGGATGAGCAAGTCATCCGCATACGCACACAGTTTGAATGTCAGCCCGAGCTGCCTCAACAGAGTATCCATCATGAGATTCCAAATGAATGGACCACAGATGGACCCCTGCGGACAACCCCGAACAACTTCCATCCAAACCGTTTCAAAGGATCCAACAACACACGCTTTTCTATCCTCGAAATAGCTGCTCCAAATGCCCATCTCACGACAGCCAACCTCCGATAGCCTTCGTAAGACCTTGTCCCACGAAAGATAATCGAAAGCTCCCTTAAAATCAATGAAAAGCCCAAGCACATACTTCACAGATGATTGTTCGACAGAACTCTTCACATGCATCCAAGCATCCTCGACGCATTTGCCTTCCCTAAAACCAAACTGGTAACATGAAGGGCCCTTGCTGTAGCATTCCTTGAGTCTGTACACCATGATTCTTTCCAGCACTTTTCCAAATACTGGCAAGAGGCTGATGCCCCGATAAGAGCGAGGATTACTCCTCACTCCATCAGGCGACTTAAGGAGTACCACAACACGAGCACATTTCCATGCCTTCGGGAAGTAGCCCTCATTAATGCACCTACCGTACACCGCCTCCAGGTATTCAGGGATGGCCTTCCAGATGTTCTTACACATCTCTCCGGTCAACCCATCCAAACCTGGGGACTTCCTGCTTCTCACCCGACAAAAACAGTCATCTAATTCCGACCTCACCAAGTTTGGTGGGTCAGCAACCTCCACCGGTGGGGGAGGATAGTTGCCTGGCTCCGCCCTTAGAAAGAAAACCCCCAACAATGCGTCCGTGCAGTCCCTCCATGAAGACAACACGGCGTCGCCAACATGGAGGCATCCTATGTCCACCTGACTCTTTCTACCCCTGCAGATACGGTAAACCCTACCCCAGGGGTCATCCCTATTGTCCTGTACAAATCTCCTCCACTCGTCCTCCTTAACTGTAACAACCATGTCCTTGTACGTCTTAAGGCTGCCAAGATACTCGGTCCTACGCTGAGCTAGATCTTCAGCATTGATACGCCTACCCCTCTGGAAACGTCTCCGGAGGTGTCGAACGCGCCGCCGCATCGTCTCCAACTCAGGGGTCCACCATTTGACCCTCTTGGGCTTCGCATAACTAGCTCGGCCCAGCAGTGCATCATTCACCGCAGATGCTGTCCGGACAATCTTGTCAACCTGGTCGTCAATCGTTAGTAGCCTAAAGTCTTCAATTGGCACCGATGACAATGCCTCCCTAAAACAGTACCGATAATGGTCCCAATCAACGTCACGCGTTCGCCATCGTAAAACGCCACCAGTCTCCCTAGTCCGTTGTGGACAAGTAACCCTAATCTCGATGAGATTATGGTCACTTATCCCCCAATCGTCACAAACTCTCCAACTAAAGTCTAAAGCAGTAATTGCCGCCCCATTCGCAGCTGTCACGTCAATGTCACTGACGCCCATTGGCCCATCGAAAGTATATAGCTCACTCGGCTCATTCAACACGCTCAAATCTCGCGAGAGCAACCATTCACTAAGCACTCCTCCTCGTATAAGGTTCGGATGTCCAGACCCAAGTCTGGAGATCTTACTGAACCACATACGAGAGGAGGCGTTCGCATCTAGGCCGAGGATAACAGGAATACTACTCGCCGCGAGTAGTACCGTATCCATATACCCTAGATAGGGTTCCAATGAAACGCCAGGCCTACAGTAGATGCTAGCCAGAAACATCTCCCCAAACCACCCTTTTACCCTAACACACACCCCAAGCTGGCTATCAACTAATTTCGTACAGTCCACGTCGCTGTCCCTAACTATGATCGCGGCCTTTCCCACACCGTCAGTAAATACGCGAAACCCCCCGGAATCCCCCTAACATCACCATTCGCAAAGTACGGCTCCTGGATCAGGGCAAAGCTAGCGTCCAGCTGACACATAGCTTGCCCCAGCTCGCACGTCACCGCCTTCGAGCGCTGACAATTCAGCTGCAAAAGGCGCAACTCCATTAATGTCTGGCGTTCGCCCTGGCAACCATAGCCGAGTACGTGGGACACGCAAACGACAGCATACTGTGGTCCGCTGGCAGGCCTCTCATCTCGCAGTTACGGCACCTCACCGGGTTAACACAACGTGAGGCCAGATGCCCCATTGTCCCGCACGTCCTGCACACATCCTGCCCCATCCTGCACTCACGCTGCAGGTGGTCAAAGCCGAGGCAGCGGTAGCAGTGCGGGATCGCATCCTGTTGCCGCAACCTGAAGCTGAACCACTTCACATAGACCCTACCGACATCCAGGAGCGCGTTCGCAGCACGCTCACTGCACTCCAATACAACGCTGACCTGTCCGGCAGGGTCAGACCTCCAGAGACTGGTAACCAGACGAACGCTCCTCTTGAACACCTCATAGCTCATACGCTCCTTCAGGTTCATCTCGAACAACTCAGACATAAATTCGTCAGGAGTGATCGCCGCATGCACTCCGGCAACCACCACCCTTGGACCAAGCTTATCGCTGACAGTCACCTCCAGGCCGACCTCCTCAAACTTTTTGTTTGAGGCAATCCTCGACCTCTCCGCCACCGAAGGTGTACGAATGACCGCACCGCTAGTCCTCTTCAGCGGCCGCATCTCATGCACTCTGACTCCAAGGGTGGGTCCGACCTGTTCGACGACCTTACTGACTACCTCCTTGGAAGTTGCGCCCTTCTTCTTGTCGCGAACGACCACCGACCAGGTTTCCACAGGCTTGGGTGTAGGCCTGGGAACCGCGACACCCTGTGCCCTAACCACCGCAGCAACCGTTGGGGACTGAGCAACAGGTCTAGCAGCGGGAGCTGGCACTGTGGTCACCGACTGAACCGGCCTGGGAGACTGGAGGATGTCCAGCCTACCACTCAACCGCTCGTTGTCTACCAGCAGTTTCATCACCAACTCCTCGTATCCACTAGCCTGACTCATGAGTCTGCCCATCGTCTCTGCACTAAGGTTCTCATCGAACAGCACCTCACGGAAACTGTCAGTGACAACCTTAACGTCGGCCACAGTAACACCACCATCACACATAGAAAAGGCAGCAGCCGAAGCCACAGCCCTTTCACGATGTCTGCTTTCCCTGCCAACAGATGGCAACGGGGGAAACGCGGCAGCATAACCACTACCAACCGCAGAGCTATCAGAGATAGCAGCAGCAGCACCAGCATCCGACGTGGTACATACTCCAGAACCAGCAGCACCACAAGCAACACCACCAACTGCACCACCAGCAGCACCACCAACAACACCACCAGCAACACCACCACCAGCACCACCACCAGCAGCAGTACCAATAGCAGAACCGCGACCAGCACCACTCTTAGCACCATCAACAGCAGCAGCAGCAGCATCAGCAACAGGAGCAGACTTAAAGCGCTTGGTGGTCGCCTTACCACCACTCGCCTTTACATCAGCCTCCGACCCCGAACTGCTCAGCTCGCTCTCCGTATGTCGGAGACGAGACTTCGCAGGTGGAGGGTTTCTCCGCAGGCGGCATAATAATAAATATTCAAAAACCAGAAAACGTAACGACTCACCAAAGTCAAAATAATCACAGCCAACAGGAAGTCAATCAACACAGCCAAGTCCGTCACCAATTCCAAATAAACACGCCCGAAACCGAAATACAACCCGAAATCCAATGTCCAATAAACACGCCGAACCGTCAACAAAACACACTCTGGTAGCACCAAAACCCACCGCAAGAGTATGGTAACTCCACTCCGTTAGTCCTATCTAACCTCACTTCTTCAAATTGCTACTGACCTTGAAGTCAAAAACTGAGACACCACAGAAATTACCCCTGGGAGTCTCAACTTTATAACAACAATTCTTCACAATTTTATCACTCACACTTGTAAACACTCGGTTTTCACACACGAACAGTTTGTAGCAAACTTAAAATTCTCCGCTTTGAAAAAACACGTCTTTACAATCCGACAGCCAAACTAGAAGTGACCTGTTTTATTAGCGGCTATCTTACATTCGTTTTTACTCTTTCCACTCCTGTTGCGTGGTAATCTTTTTATGTCCCAGCCTCTATGATGCCCATCGCCATTATGGCCAACCTCATTTACATTACGGCGTTCACTTATTTGTACTCTGTTGTGTATACCTAAGCCCATTTTATGCGGATATCCTCTATTGGTAAGGCGTTTGTTACTAAATTTTTTGGGCTTTCTATAGCTAGTGTTTTTCCATTTGTTATATCACTATGATGTCGCAAATCTTGCACTTCTGAGCGGTGCCCTACAATGCCTTTGGAAATGACCACTCTTGCTACAGTTTTGGTACCTTTTTGTCCTTTACACGTTTTCGGCCAAAAGTCGCTCTACCACTTCTTTGATAGCTGTAATGGTATTTACGGTTTTCATGCTATACACTTTATGTACCTTTGGCTTGGAAATCTCTCGAACGGTCTCCTGTGCCAGTGCAAACGTCACAGTCTCTACAAAGGTTGCCTTATGAGCAGCACGCACCGCATGCCTAATACCAGTGTTCCCAATACCATTAATGAATGCTTCTGTCTTAATTTGCTCTACTAGTAGGTAGCTTTCCCCTGGATAACTAAGCTGGCCTTCATTGCAAAGGATTGCAATGATTCATTAGCCTTTTGCGTTCGGCACCTTAATTCCATGCAGTGCAAATCTCGCTTGTGCTCGTCAGCAAATTTACGCTGTAGTGTCACCATTAAGTCGTTGTAATTGTTTCTGCAGCTGGCTGGCATGGTTTCTAAAATTTCTACTGCAACGCCTCTTAAGGCCAAAATTAATTCCAGTGCCTTCTCTTCATCGTCCTATCCGTTTCAGCTGACTATTGCATCGAACTGAAATTTGAATACCGCCAAAGGCGTACTATCGTCAAAGTAAGGGATTTTTAATCTGCTAGAAGCTTCTAGTATCATACGCACTGGTTTCGGCTTTTGGCACTGGAGACTGTTGATTCTTCCATTAAATTTTTCGTCAACAGCCTTCTCTAAATCTACCATTCTTGTCTCCACACCATCTACCCTCTTGCTTTTCTTCGCATATATTTCACGTAATTGCACAGTTGTTTCTTCGCATTTGTGTTCAAGTTGTTTAGAAATTTCTCGTACCTCAGTAAAAGTTTCCTCAAGTTTTGTTTCAATTTTTGCCGGAAAATTCTATTTTTTGGCTCTAGAGGTTTCTTTTACCTGTGCCAAAAGCTTTTCGTTATCAGCTTTAGAAGATTGTTTTACCTGGACCAAAAGCTTTTCGTTATCAGCTTTAGAAGATTCTTTTACCTGGGCCAAAAGCTTTTCGTTATCAGCTTTAGAAGATTCTTTTATCTGGGCCACAAGCTTTTCGTTATCAACTCTAGATGTTTTGGTACTTCAGCCAAAAGCATTTTGCTCTGAACCCGCATTTTTTCTATCATAGAAGCCAGCAGCGAATTATTGCCTATACTAGATGTTGTTGTAGGGGCACTCATCTCAGGCTCATTCTCGTCATCAAATTCATGATTATCGATGTCTATGCCGCGTCACTGAAATTCCTCTAACAGACGTTTTTGTAGTTCGGTTCTATTTTTTATTGTTGACAGCTCTAATTTATTTAATTCCCGCTTGAGCCTGTCCACTTTTAATTCTTTGCTTTCATTTTACAGTATTTTATTTATATATATTTTTTTAAATCTCCCTTTTTTGTAAATATTTATTTATTTATTTTATGTCGCAATCCCACTTCTGACACCAATGTTACGTTTTAACCTTTTTAAAACGTTTTAGTTCGTTTAAGTTGCGTTAAAGTAAAATAAAACCGCTTTATTTTGTTGTTTTACAGTTTTATTTATTTATCACGATAAAACGTTTATACTGTTTGTCTTAATTTAACACTTAATATTCGTTTATACAACACTTTTATTTCCGCTTCAACACAACTTCTTTTAATGACAGCAAAACGATAACTAAACTCACTTGTAAAGCAATCTCTCTATATACGTAAAGCAATCTCTCTATATACTTAATTACCTACAGTTTGGAAAGTTCCAGAAATATCGACTATCTTCTATTTCCATATCAATTTATTCAAATGTAACGTAAAGATGGTCGATTTGGCAGTGCTGCCCAATTGACAGGGTGACACAAAATATACCAAAATCACATAATACTGTTACGTTTTTAGCTTTTTAAAAACGTGTTTTTTTGAGTTCAGGGATTGTAGTTAAAATAACATAAATCTTGTTTTAGTTCTAATTAAAATCCTTTATTCGACACAGTTTTGTGCACCACTGCTTGTAGTCTTTTCACAAGCAATAAAAATTTTCTATTCTTAATTACTCCGTCTGTTTACAACTTTGTAAATAACAACAATTACACGACAGATCTTTCTACCTAAAGATCCTCCAACCGATCGTAGTTATAACTTAGGTTCGATCACAACCTTTTCAACCAGAGGTTATCCACACTTAACTCTCTTTACTGAGTTAGCTCCAACTAAACTGGTTTTTTACTTCAAAATTCACTTCACGAGTTTATTCCTTATAAACTCTCTTCACACAGAGTTCAAACCAACAAACTCTCTTCACGTAAACTGTACTCGCTGAGTTTACTACAAACAAACTGCACACGCTGAGTTTATTTTCTATTTGGTTCTTATGTAGTCATGCAAACGTAAACATCTACTTCTTCCAGATCTTAGTATTTGTTGTTGCCTGTTATTGTCTGTTGCTTGTTTTCTTTGCTGTTAGTTTTTGTTGTTGCTGTGTTAGTTTTATTTACTTTATCTCTGCTTGTGTTTGTTATTGTCGACTCTGCTTATTTATAAACAACACGTATAGTTGTTCTTGCAGCTTTTGTTTATTTATTTTAGCGATGTAATAAACGCAGGGGTGCCCAACCTGATTTTTGTGACAATACAGTTTTAAAGCGCTGATGTGTTGTATTTTATTTTCGTAACACTTATTAGGCAACACACAAATATAATGAAAGGAAACTGGTAGGAAACTATAAATACGCATATATGTATGTATGTTTTTCTTTGATGAATCAATAAATTTAAGCTTATTTATTTATAGTTATTATTATTGATAGTTTATTATTTTAATATAAATTCGTTAAGAGTTCAACCAATTTGACTTTTCACCTTAGATGTATAATACTATTTTAGTTAATAGAAATACAATTTATTATATATAATATTTTTAAGGAAAAAATACAATAAAAACCTTAGAAGAAAAAAAAAAAGAAAAAATTTAAGTAGTAATAATTAAAAAAAGAAAACGTTAATATATTAAAACATTTTCCTTTAAGAAATTATGTTTCTAATGTGCTCATAAGATGAGTTTGCACATCTTTCAAAAAAGTTTTCGGTTATAGAACTTATTTTATCCTTCACAAAAGGAATATTGGAAAGCGAGTGAAGACGAGATGTTGAAAAGTGGAAAGGTAAATTAAAAATCATATCCAGAAATTTATTCTGACATATTTGAAGCCGTTTTTTTTCAGAGGTCTCGTGCCATGCTGGTGCAGTAGAATAGTATTGCACGGAAAATTGCTTCAACTAACAACAGTTTTCGGTCCGAACCTATTCTTAAAAGTTTATGAACCAATCCATCATGCAAAACTGAGGCAAAAGCTGGTTTTTTTTGTTCCGTAGGACCATAGCTGTAGATTTACCCTGAATAAAATTTTCCCTGACTATGTTTTTAATCCTCATTAATGGCTGAGTTGTATTATATTCCGTACGGAAACCATATTGTTGAACAGGTAGTATATTGTTGTCCTCAATGTAATTTATTATTCTCTCTTTTATAACCTTTTCCAAAATTTTACTCAAGGTATTCAAAAGACTTATAGGTCTAAAAGAATCATGGCGAGAATGATTCTTACCCGGTTTTGGACTGGCTATGACTTCTCTCCAAATTTTCGGGGAGTGACTTAGTTTAGAGCAGGCGTTGAAAATACGTGAAAGAAATTTAATTACGCTCGAAGGTAGGGCTTTTAAGCATTTGTCGGTATAATGTCCAGTCCAGGGCTTTTCTTATTTTTCAAGTTTTTCATAATATGTTTTATATTTGCTGTACTTATAGTGAACGGGTTACTCGATGTATCATCCTGCGAATTCAGGGATAACACAGAATATGACATGGTCTCCGTAGTAGCCGAGTCGCTCAAGTAAGAAGAAATAGAATGATTCAAAAAGAATTTTTGATCCAATTATCTGATTTTTCGTAATATGTTGTGAAAACAATGTTATTAAGTTTGAGGCACGGAATATTTTTTGTCTTCTTCCGGATAATTTTAGAAATATTCCAAAACTTCGGAGATGATTTGTAGAGACATTTCAATAACTTATTCCAGTTGGAATTTCTGAACTCCAGGATGGCATTACGTATTTTCCTATTTAAGACGGAATTTTGTAACTTAAATATAGGAAGTCTAAGTCTAATCCATTTTCGCCTAATAGAGTTTCTTAAACTAATTAAACTCAGAACTCGAGCAGGTGGTCGTTTAATAAAGAAATTGGATATGATCTTCTTCTAAGCACTTGGATTAATACTATTATGTAATAATGCTATTAACTGGCGTTCTATGTCCAACGGAGCCCCCAAAAGACTATTTATATTATTATTTATAAAACTTCTAATAGAGTTCCAGTTGACATGCTTATAATCATGTTTCAAAAGTTCCGTAGCCAAGCAGCTTGAATTGTACGTACAATAAACAGGTAAGTGGTCAGAACTCAAATTATCTACTACAATAGCAGCAGATAGTTTATTAGGAACATTGGTGATAAAAAAAAATCGAATACAGATGGACTCGATCTTCTATTGGGCGGAATTAGTGTAGGTTCGGAAGGATATATAATACCAAAGCCATTAACTGTAATCAAATCATAGAGTATATTACAGCAAGAATTTGCACGAAGGCAACCCCAGCTCTGATTTCTACAGTTAAAATCGCCGCCCAAGATGTAGTTTTCATTTAACTTTGAAAATTTCCTTAAATCAGATTTAAATTGAGATTTCCTAAGACTGTTACGGTCCGAGGACTCACCCGAAAATAAGAACTAAATATATTAACATATGAGTTATCATTAAAATGTGCTTAATACCCAAATTTTCTATTAGCTCTGTATTAATTGTAGGTACCAGCTTATGTTTAATATTCCTGCGAACTATACCTCTGGAATGTTCACGGTCTTTACGATAACAATAAAAATCTTGGTGATACAATGAAATTTTATTATTTAATCCTGTTTTACTCACTAAACCAATGTCAACGTTTCTCGAATGAAAAAATCCTAATCTTTTATTGCGAATGCCTCTGGCATTACATATTAACAGCTTTAAATTAGTATTTATGGCAAGAATTTAAAAGCTAAATTTATTATAAGATTAAATTTATCAGTATTAGTTTTACAATTTTTTAGATTGTTAATTAATTCTGTAGTTAAATTCCTGAGTTCTTCCAATGAAAATAGGTCAGGCGGTGAAACATTTTGAGCATGGAAATTATAAACATTTCTGTTATTAAAACGTGTATTATAAGTGCTATTTGTTAAACGGGGATGCTTTTGATTTGGTCTGGCCCAATTCTCAAATCAACAAACGATGATCTGCTGGGACAAATATTGTCTGTAGGTTTCACCATTACGCTTGCACATTTAATAGTAATTGAAGCACATGCAGAAGTTTGATGAGAACCAGCGCATTTTGCACAGAATATGACAATTATTTGATCCATGGCCAAATATTTGGTAATTGTGGCATTGGGTTATTTTGCTTGGAAGTTGGTAGGACCATTTAACTCGGATATAATTTATGCTCTTATATTTATTTATTAAGCTTTTTAAGGAATACAACGTATAGTAAAATTTATGACCTATCGAAATTTTCCTTATTGAATACTTTAATATGCAATATTTTTTACAATATTTATGTACATACATCATCTATATAGTTTTTTAAAATAGTTATAGGTAGTATATGTACCTTAGGAGAAACAGATGGAGTTCCAACAATAATATCTTCTTTTTCATTGTCATTCAATGTCTAAAGTGGGTGATAATAAATATTATTATTAATGTTACCACTTTTAGATGAACTGGCAATGTCATTATCAACTGTTATTTTCCTTTCGAACTCATGCTCGAATGGGAGAGAATTTTTGCAATGCTCAGTATGCAGTGATATTGTTGTTGCTAAACAACAATAATAATACACAGATATTTTATAAGTGATGAGTAAGTAATCTTGTCTTGTGTCAACGAATGATCGAGAGAGACTGATGAATCAATAAACAGTAACGATTCCTCAGACTTTTCAGGGAAACCCAGCTTTTGTGAAAGTCCCGCAACATCATCACAAAATACTAAATCGCCATCTTTGCTGAAATAAGCCAGAAAATCTTTCTGTCTATATCGAAAATATGAGAGTTTCGTGTCCTTATCTAACAAATTCCATTGTTGTAATTTTGACACAAGAAGTTCTGACTATGATTTTGAGAGTTCTAAGTCTCGAACAATACCATTCAGGTCAGACTGGTTTATCAAATGAGGTTTTCTCGACGTACTTCTATCTGCAAATAAAAAATTACAAACAGGCGCGTAACTGGTTTCACTCCGAACAGAAAAAAAAATCTCTTCATTAACCATTTCGTGACCCTTAGGAGGCATTGGAGGTAAAGAAAGATTACACGGTACGACAAAAATAAATGAAGTTGAAAGACTTGGGAAATGATACTAATTTTCTTATAAACGCTTTCGAGTAAAACAAGAATCTGTTTTTGGAATTTTGAAAACACCCCCAAAATCTCGAGTTATGGGTAAAAAACCGGTTTTCCGGACCTTCATGCTAATATTAGCTAATAACTAAGCCGAATATTACCCGGTTTTAAGTTTCTCGGATTTGGAAGGAAGAGATACAGACCTGTTAAATGATATATATGTTGTTTAAGTATCCTTGAAGAATATGGGTCTATTTCTCAAGCAAACATATTTCTCATCTATTTTTTTCACATTTTTCAACATTAGATGAATTTTTGCGCAGTTTTAGAAACCGCACCTTACTATTAATAAACTAATTAAGGAATTGTATTAAGTTATGAGTAAAATGAGGCTTAAGGTTTAAAATTCCGTAGCAAATTGTCCGCGTTATGAATCTTTTTCGTAATGCAGCTCATGAAAAAATCGTAAAATTGTTATAAGCTAACTCTATGTATAAATTTTGAAAAATACTTACCAAACTAGAGAAATATAGAACGGAGATAGTCCTTAGAGTACTTTTCAATATTAAATTTTGCTTTTGATAAAATCAAATTTCGGATAGGATATGCCTTTTCGGTTTCGAAAACAAGTGTTGAATGATGAAAAAAAATTTGTGTTATATTTCTTAAATTAAATTTTGTACTGGCTTTTTTACCACAATAATAAAAAAATCTTATTCTTAAAATATATTGTACTTGCCATGGCCATAAAAAATGAACCCTTTACTTATGTCAAAGTTAGTCCTTTATGGGTTATTTTACTTTCATTTAAATGCTTAAAATGAAAAATTTATATTCTAAGAATTTTTGTATAACTTTTTGGAAGTAAAAGAAAAAAAGTTCCAGAAATTTTGCAAGAAAAAATTTGTTCGCTAACTTTGGCCAAAGTTAGGTACATGCATTTAATTTCAAGTAAAATCAGCCATAGTCCATCGAAATTCATGATTTATAGCTTGTTTTATTCTTAGCATTTTAAGCTTTAATTTAAGTGCTTAACAAGTAAAATTTTCATTCTGACAATTTTTTATGACTTTTTTAAAAACAAATTTGCGCGAAAAGAATTTTTTTTTCGCAACTAAGTTATGAATAACTCCGAATCTGTTGAAAATACAAAAAAATGTGATTGAGGTGATTTATACGAAATTTTGTTCTTAAACATTTGCTGGTACTTGCATTAAAATCGGTCAAGTCGTTTACAAGTTATGATGAAATATATTTACATAACTACCATATTTTTGGAAAAAATTTGCCACGCCCATAAAAAAATTTGAGCCTGATCGAAAATAACTGAAAACGAAATTCAATTCAGCGCATCAAAATCATTATATTCCATGTAGTTCTATTTAAAAGCTTTTTTTGCTGTAAACCACTGTTATTTGCCCAAAAAATGCGAAATATGTGCACAATTTTCCTTTAGAATTGCTCTGTGAGAGTTTGGTTTAATTAATAATTCATTTTATTATTATCTATATGAATTTATTTTCTTTTTGGCAAATATGAAAATCAAATATGAAAATTTAATATTATCGAAAAAATAAATCAATAATCTAGCTTTAAATAAAAGTTAAAAAAAAATCAGCATATACCCCTACGCATATTCATTCGTCGATGTTTTAGCAAAGACTATAGATAGGTAGGTAGGTACAAAAGGAGGTACCGAAATACCCCACGCAGAGACCACAAAGGCCTATTGTGGAAAGAGATTTCCCTGAAAAAACAATAGGAAAAAAAAAGAAAGGAAAGAAGAGAGAAAGGAAGGACAGATGGAAGCAAAGAAGAAGAAAAGAAGGATAAAAAGAGTGTACAAGAAAACGGACGCCCAAAAAGAACCAAGTATCACCTAAAGAGCTAGCCTAGACATGACAGAAAACCCCCCAGGTCCATATCCTATCAGACGCAATATCACTCAGGCCACCAAAAAGCCTCGGCAACTTGAGCCTGAGTCCATGAAGAGCCGGCAGTGACAAACGATATGTTCTCCGGCTCCCCCGTATCGCTGCAAACCCTTCTGAAAATTAGACCCATCTGTAAAGATGACATGGCCATTCAGAAGCCTATCAACATCCTGCCAAGACTCTCTGTCCGGAAAAACTGCCGAAGGGCACCTACTAAAGTCGCATTTCCTGAGCATGTAATCCGTAGAACCAGCGCGGGCACCCCAGTCCAGCCTCCCAAAATGGCAATATCCAGCGCTGCCTGAGGAGTACTGCGAAAGGCACCAGATATGCCCATAGCAATACACTTGTGCACCTTGTCTAGAAGCCTCCTCCGGCTGGCATTTTCCAAAACCATCCACCATGCGATATAGCCATAGGTGAGGACAGGTATGACTATGAAGCCATAGATCCACTTCACCATCACCGGGCGAAGACACCATCTATGACCATTGGCACTTCTAACCGTATAGTAGAGTAAAGACTATGTATTTATAAAGACGTTGCACTGCCAAATATTTACGTTCCATCACAAAAATCAGCAGTTAATTTATTATAAATCGATAAAAGAGGGACGTTATTCTTGTTTTCTAATGGAGAGCAATATCGCGTAAAAGAGAATAAGCTGAAACACACATATGTACGTATGTACGTACTTCTATTATTTAGTTAATGGAAAAGCATGAAAAAGAAACAAAAAACAATTTGCGCATCAATGACACATACATACAGACATATGTACATATGTCTAGTGTAGAGCAATATCGTGAGACCAAAACTGATACTTCCTTCATCCATTTTATTCATAATGGCTAGGCGATAATTCCTTTATCTTTTTCTACTGTTTAAGATATTTGAATAAGATTTGGTACGTCAATTCAGTGTACATATTCTAAGTTCTGCAGCAAATATGAACGAGATTGGACAAGTGGGCATGGTACCTCCCATACAAACATTGATTTTTATATATCTTGAATTAAAGTGGAGGTTTCCAAATTTGTTCTAAATAACTTCTTAGTCAATACAAATCATCAGTGAAATCAGTGGCCATATATAGTAAATATTAGTTTTTGTGTATTTTTAAAACGAGGATAGTTCAAGTTTTTAGTCTAGTCGGTTGATTGAAGTCGGTTAGTGTGGAAACAAGTGTTTTGATCATATTAATACATTTTAGAATAAATTTACAGATAAAAACTTAGAGAACAAGTATCTGGTTATTTACTTACATCCTCCATTGTAAATAAGTTTACACTTAATCTTTTTTTATTATTTAAAAAACAAATTTTAATTCATTTAAAAAGGTTTTTTGTTTTTTACACATATGCTTTTCTAACAGCTGTTCTTTATTTATCTTACAAATTTTTACTGTAAAAAATTTATCCAGAAAAACTAGCAAGTCTTCTTGCAACGAACTGTCATTTTGCTCTCTTTTTTTTCTTCTTACTGAGCATTTGTGTAAACAAACACAATCCAGTAAAAACTTAAAAAAATGTGTACAAGTTTTTAAAAAATTTTGAGTACTCAAACATACCTCTAATCAAGAAAAAATAATTAAACATTTTCAATTATGTACTTAAAAAGTTAAGTAGTATACTTTATATAATGTAAGCGATAAAGCATCATAATTTAATTACGGATCAATTGATTTTCGTTTGCGCAACAGCAAAACAAGTATTATGTGTCCTACACTCATTTACGTAGCCGTATTTTTCACTTCATTCGTTGTTCCCAAATTTGGATAAATTAAGTAATGCAAGGAACTATTTTTCTTTGAGATTTCAGAAAAATTAGCCAAAATTAGTAGAATATTTTCCGTTTGGTATGATGGTAGGCTAAATAGAATTTTGGTAGATTTTATAAGGTCAGTGATTAATAAGCAATCAATCTAATCAGAAGGTATCACAATTGTTATTTTTTTTGTACTAGTTTATAATTTAAATAATATTTGCGCGGTATGGGTCGCGGGAAACCTTTGTCACCTTATGAACAAGGACAAATTGTGGTACTTTATGAGCAGGGATTGAGTATGCGTAGAATGGCGAAAAAACTCGGACGATCTTTGTATGTTGTGAAAATTTTTCTCCAAAACAGAGAAAATTATGGAAAATTAAAAACACGGGTCGTCCAAAGGTCTTGACTGCCCGTAAAACTCGGCTAATTTCACGAAAGGCCTCCAATTTCATGAAAACTGCGGTAACAAAAAAGAGGAATTTAAATTGCAAGCTTCAAAAAGTACAATTCTAAGAGCTATCAATGCCCCGCCAAACCTTATTCGAGCAAAATTAAAAAAAATTCCCTGTCCGACTAAGCAGCATAAGATTAAGCGTAAGTAATTTGCGAAAAACAACATGGGAACTAATTGCCATCAGGTAAACATTTTTTAAAAAGGTTATAAAATATTCCATACACTTTTGGGTTTGTAGGTAATTTTTTCTGATAAGAAAAAATTTAACCTGAATGGACCAGATGGCTATTGACGAGAATTAAGGAAGGAGCCCTTGTTTTTTTCCAAACGGAATTTCGGCAGTGGCAGTTTGATGGTTTGGGCTGGCTTTAGCTCACATGGTACCCCGGAACTCTACTTTCCTTCCACTTGAATGGAACGTTTGCTGCCTTATTTGGCACAAAATCCTGACAAAACTTTCACCTTTCAGCAAAAGAACGCAGCAATTCATGTCAGCAAGTCGACCAGACAATGGTTTGAGGAGCACAATATTAAAGTACTTGATTGGAAGTTTGTGGGGACTGCTTGTTCGTAATGTTTATGCAACAACAAACAGTACCGGAAAAAAATTTTATTAAAAGTGGCAATCTGCAGCTGGCGTGAAATCAGTTTATTATAAATTATTAAAAAAATATAACAATTGTTATACCTTCTGATTAGATTAATTGCTTATTAATCACTGACCTTATCATTTTGACGCATTGAATTTTGCACTTATATACATAAATTTAAATAAACATAATATATATACCATATATAATATGGTACATCTCTAAAAGCAAAACCGGCTTATTATTCACTTATTTAATCAGGTGACCATACATAACATTATATAGTTTGGATGAATTGAGCAAATATTAAGGTGACCTTATCATTTTGAAGCACACCTTATATTCAAATTTGTAAATTTCTCGCCATCCTTTTTTTTTCTACAATTGCAATGTATCAAAGTGTACACTTAAAAAAAAAACTTAAAAATAAGAGCAAAAACAACGGGAATAAATTTATTTATGATTTAAACAATTATAGCAGTAACTATAATTGTGTAACAAAAACGGAAGGTACCCTGTATTTGAGGCTTTAAAAAGTGTACAGAGTACCACTGCACTAATTTGACGATTTCATATAATAAAAAATTTTGTTATATTTTATTATGTATTTCTATTATTAGTAATAAGTATAAAATATAAATTTGTTTAAATTGTAAAGGGTAAAATAAAAGGAAGTTTTCGTAAAGCAAGTGCATTTTTTTCAAATAGTAGGTAAACTAAACTAAAGATATCATATTTAGCGTTGAAATTAATTTTCATATGCTTAGCCTGAAAAAACACATAAAAGTGTGGAGGACAAAAAACGAAGGACTTTTAGAACAAATTTTATATCCACAGTGAAGCCGGGTTTACGTCTAATAGTGTAGAAACGTATGGCCTAAGTTTTGTTTTTATATAAAGTACAACATATTAAAAAACCAATTTGGAATTAGGCGTGCAAGATCTTGGTTCATTTAACAAGTCAATGATTGGCTGACTTTCAAAATGTTAATTGCAATGTATTTGAACAAATCATAGTGTTTCATAAAATAATAAAAAAACACCAAATTAACATTTTTATAAATTTTTCAGTGAAAAGAAATGGAACCACCATCAAAAAAGTGTTCCTCACGACAAGGTTGCGTAATGAACATGATTTCTGCGCAAAGCACATGAATCGGACAGTGATGATACCTTTCCGTTCTAGCGGGGTAATATCACCAGAAAGTTCTTAAACTTTTGTGTGACATACAAGAGAATTAAAAGGGAAGCAGTCACAACTTGGGAGTTTTTCAAGGAAATGAATGAAGTCGTCTATTAATAGCTGTGGCGTTTCCCATTTAATATTTTTTTATATGATGCATTTCAGCATGTACAATTTATATCGTAAGTGTAAACATAGTACAAGTTGCATTGTTTTGGGACTTTGCACATGTACATAATTTAAATACCGTAGTAGAACTGCATACAAACTTTGAATTGGTACATTTTGGGAGTCAGCCATTCTAAGCACACACCAAGAAAAGTCAAATAATAGCTCCTTTTTCTCACTTATAAGCAACAGTTGCATCCTTCCTAATACCTGAATTTAAAATTAATCCAGTATTTTCGGAAACATTTTTATTACCAAAGTCGAAAAACAAGGAATGGCAGAAAATTTGATCTAAATCTAGTGAAATCTATTTCTCGAAGATTAGATGCTGTTGTTTAAGCAAAAGGAAAAGAAACCGGGGACAAAAAATATTCACTCCTTTTCTTATAAACTTTTTTAAAACTTAAAATATGAATCACATTTAATTTTTATGCTATTTTTGAAAAATTTTGTGAAGCCTCACATACAGAAGTAATAAGAACACATATTAAATTTGGAACAAAAGTTGAAAAGAATGGAAATCTAAAGCTTTGTCAGCATCACTAATTTTTTAGACTTTTGGACAAAATTCTTCACAACTCAGATTACCTAGAGTTGCAAAATTATCATTAAAGTTGATAAAACTAAGTTGTTTGAACTTGCCATCTAAATTTTAAATACTATATACCTCTCAACAACTAAAATTTTGTATTTATCCTTCCAAAGAAGGTAATTTTACGTTTATATTTTTTAAAAGGCCAAGACATGAAAGCTCTTTTTAAACAAAATCGTTAGAATCACATCAAAAACTAAATTTCTTCATTTTCAAATTCATTGATTTTTTATCTTCGACACTGTTTTCATCTAACGAAGTTTCATTGAAAGTAATTAAATAGTGAAAATTATAATAAAACAATGAAATATAATTTTAATATCAATGAAACGGGCTTTGTTGGATAGATTTTATGCCATTAATGTTTGAATATGATTTCGGCTATGGGGCCGCCATGGCTAGCGCGTACAAGGCGTAATCTTGAGCATCAATTTTTACATACTTTTCGCAGCGTATGCGCCAGTAACTCCTTGAATATTGATTTTCAGGTGTTCAAATGTCTCTGGTTTATCAACGTAGAGTAAATCAGTTATAGCGCTTGCTGTGTGGCATGTGGTTCCGTCCAGTAGGACCTACATGTCAGCAAGATCAATGCCAGCTAATTGAGGTACGAAAAAATTTTTAATCGCGTCCCTATACCATTCACCATTGACAGTAACATTCTGGCCATCATCTTTTTTGAGGACATATAAACTAATGACTCCGATGATGTAATGGCGTTTCGGCGAAAGCTTATGGATTATCTTCATTCCAAATTCGACAATGCTGCTTATTTACGTACCCATTACACTAAAAAGGGTCCTCATCGAAGAACACAATTTTGATGTTTGACGAACAGAACCATTATTTTGATAAAAAAAAATTCAACAATTTGCAAGCGTTGCTTGGTATAAGTCTTCCATAATGAAATGTAAAACCAAACTAAACAAAAAGCAACTAAAACCTGTTAAATCGGTTTTCAAAGAAAGCAGTGCTGCCAACTCAAAACTATAAACCTCTAAAAAAAATACCCGATGTAAGCATACAACACTATGCTTGCAAAAATATATATAAGTGTTACATATTCGTTCTAAATACTTATACATTATTACTTTTTTTTAAAAACATTTTTTTTTTAAACATTATAATTCGATAAAAATGCCCAGAAACAATGATACATTTTTGTGTAGATTAGATTAAACATAGCAAATAAAAACAGTAAGTTAATTGACACAAAAATTTATCGTTTTAATAAATAACTGTTGATTTTTCATATAAAAAATTAGAACAATTATATTAGGTCAAGCTAGGAAATCATCATTTTAAAAATCATCATTAGATATGTAAAATCATCAAATCATATATTGGGGAAGAAATCATCAAAAATATGATAAAATCATCATTCTGGCAACGCTGATCATAAGAATACTTGTTAAATGAGAAGGGACAATTGTACCATGAAATTAACAGCAATGCTTTAGTACAGTGTTGTTCAAACATAAAGCTGTACCCAGCGGTAAAAATGTACATTATGTAATCGCTGATATAAGTTATACATAGTAATTATTATTTCCCCACTTAAATTTAACATAAAATTGTCAAAGATGCGTAATCGATGCGCTCTCGCTTAAAAAGTAAGAAACGATGTAAGTAATTAACACTATAACTGCAATTACCTTAAAATTTAAGTTCTAAGTGAGCTTACTTACTTCTCCATGAATGTGATTGACTATTTGCGATGCTTGCAAGCAAATGTTTGCCAATGTATCACCCCTTTTACTGTTTTTGTTGGGAGACAAAATAAAAATTGACAAAACCAAGCGTTAAATGAAAATAAATAAAAACAACAAATCTGTGTACTTGACGATGTTGAGAACTAATCAACGACAGAAAATTAACAACAACAAATTTCAAATGTTAATCTACAATGAATAACAAAACAACACCACACTTGATGAAACAAATTATTAAAAAAAAACGAAAACGGCAAATATCAACAATTACAGACTAAACCAAAAAAAAGGAAAAGACATAGTGGCCCTTCTGGCGTTATAAATATCAAAATATGTTAGATTGTGTTATGCCTACTCTTAACCAGTCTTATGGCTTTTATGACACCCTTGTTAGTGTCATTGCTTCTTTTTCCTTTTCCCTCTAATTTTTAGTTCAACCTTCGGTACGAGCGACTTGGGATTGTTTGTTGTTGGACTGTTTAAGAACGAAGGAATAACACTGGTCGTTGAATAGTTAATTGGCAACAACCATTTTCCTTGTCGGTCGTATTGGAGGGTTAGTCGTTTGATTTTAATTGTTCTATATCAGTAATGACGGCTCACTTTCGCATCGATTTTTGCATTGTGCGCGGATTGAGGGCGAATTTTTTTTTCTGTATATTCGCACATTTATCTCCATAGGCCGGATGTTTTCGCCTTATGTAAAACCCAGGTTTCTGGAAATGTTAATCCACAGAATTTTCATATCAATGGGTATCACCTGTCCCTTTTTATTTTCCATAGGGGTTTTGCAATGTACATTAGCAATGAAGTTGTGTACCAATGCCAGCAACCTCTTGGCATGTATGATGCGGAATTTAACTGTCTTTGGGTTAAGTTCAGGGTCCGGGCACATCTTTTGCACTGTGATGCCAATGTTCAAAATTTTTCTTGGTTACGCCATTTGCCGCGCATAATCAACTTGCGCAACTAGGGAATGAACCCACACATATATTGTGTGTAGATGGACATTAAAATAACACACTCGACCTTTTCCTCACTGCACACCATGAAAAGTATGAAGTTGATGTTCTTGCACCACTCGGTAACTCAGATCGTTGTACCATTTCTGCCTCTTTTTCATACTCCGCCCTTCATGATGTCTCACCTACAGCTAAGAGACACTCTATTTTTATCTACGAAAAAGCACGTTGGGTTTTGCTTGATGATTTCTTTAGGCATTTTAATTGGAAACTTTGTTTCCTTGGCTCAAATGTTGATGCCACGGCAGAGATGGTCGTTAGAATAATAAAGCTGGGGAAGGATGTCTTTATTCCATCCAAACAGATTTCGATTAAATCAAAAAATAAATCTTGGTTCAATCAGACATGCAGACTGGCTGTCAGATCTAGAGAGGAAGCATTCAGGAATTGGCGCAATAATAAATGTAACCTTACTGATTCGCTACGGAAACAGGCGAGATCTTCGTGTACCGCAGTACTTAGGCGTGAAAAAACTCTTTACGATAAGCGCCGTCGTGCTAAAGTTCTTACATTTCCTGGGCAAGTAAGATCTTTTGGTCAATTGTTAAAAGACTAAGAAATAGCGTTAGTTCGGTTCCAGTTCTTTTAAAGAATGACCAAGCATTCACGAGCCCGGTTGAAAAAGCAAACCATTTGGCAGAATTATTTCCAGCGTCTATGCCTAGTATATACTTTCGAGCCCGTACTGTAAAGACGGTTCTTGCAAATCTCAACGTTAACAAGTCTTCTTGGCCGGATGGCATACCAGCATCGGTCCTGAAGCAGTGCTTTTCAACGCTTGAGCGTCCATTAGCCAACCTTTTCAATGCGTCATATCACGCCTGTATTTTTCTATTTTGTTGGAAGGTTGCTAATGTAACGCCAATCCAAAAAAGAGTGAGACTTCCAACCCTGAAAACTACCGCCCATTTGCAGTTTGTTCGGCACTTTCCAAGTTTATAGAGAGTATGGTGAATCATCACCTTGTAAAATATTTAGAATCCAACAATTGCTAAGCAATCGTCAATACGGCTTCCGTAAGGGCCGTTCAACAGGCGACCTGCTAGCGGTACTCTCCGAGAGGTGGAACAAACCAATTCATGGTTTTGGTGAGAGCAAAGTTTTGGCTCTAGATATTTCCAAGGCATTTGATAGAGTTAGACTTTGTTCTTCTCACTTCCAATCCTATCTATTCTTTCGCAGACGACAGTAACATTTGTTATTCATATTCTTTTGATTGTAGGCCGAACCTTTTGGAAATTGGGGCGAAAAACCGTAATATGAATGACACACTCACAAGTGACTTGGCGAAAATCTCCGAGTGGGGTAGTGCGAATCGGGTCGATTTTAATGCGCGTAAGACCCAATGTTGTTCCTGACACACAGACGTGGTGCTGTGGTGTCGTCTGTAACTATGGGTAATGTAGATATTGAGGAGTCAGATGCTCTTGACGTTCTGGGCATGAGGATTCAGTGTGATGTACGTTAGAACTATCACATTTTCAATGTGTTGAAGGAAGCGTTCAAGTGCCTCGGCTTTTTAAGACGGTGCAAGAAATACTTCACTACATCTGACCTTCTCAATATTTACAAGACTTATATCCGACCCAAAATGGAATACTACTCTCATGTATGGGACGGTGCTTTAAAGTCTATTTTGAGACTTCTCGATCGCGTAGAGGAGAGGGCGAAGATGCTTATTAATGACGGTAGTGTAGCCAACTCTATCGATCCTGAGAGCATCGTCGCAATGTGGCGTGTGTTTCATTCGATACTATAACGGAATGTTTTCTAACGAAATACAGGATTTGATACCGCATAATCATATATTTTCACGTAGTACTAGTTTTTCCCGTAGAGCACATCCTTTTGCAGTTGATTTTCCGCTGAATCGCACAACGCATTATAGAGAGAATTCGTTTTTCAGCCGCACGATCTTCCTAAGAAAGTTTTTTTGTCACTTACGATATGGATCGGTTCAAATCAAGCGTCCATAAACACTACTCCCTCTGTCCTCCTTCCCACAATCTATTTTCCTAGTACCAGCATAATGCACTGCGTAAGTAGGGGTCATCCCCTGATTGCTGGCCTTAAGATACAAAAGTTTTTTTATGTGCATAAGATATTCTAGATTACGCCTAATTTACATTGTAAGTATTTAAAATCTCGCTTAGAATGTAATGCTAACGTCATTGACGATTGTCTAGGTACTTCATTTTATTTACTGCTGGGTAGTTGTGTTAGGGAGAACATAAAAATTTCTCTCTGAGAATTGTGTTGGGTAATTAGTATTTTTAGTATCTGAATAAATTTATTTTCATTAAAAATCTTAATATTTTTTTATTAAATAAAAAAAGATATATTAAATTGAAGTATTATTATTATAGTTTTAAATAAAAAATTAAAACAAATTGCTGCACCTGCTACGCATGTTCACTCGTCACTGTTTCAGTGACGATTAAAAGCAAGATCATAAGAATGTATGCGAATTGAGAAGGAGCAAAAGTCGTGAAATCAATAGCAATGTTCTGTACTCTGTTAAGCATTTTTGTTCGGCAAAAGCAATTATTTACGTTTCGAAACTTCTTCACTAATAGCGAAGGGTATATATATATATATATATGTATATAGGGTAATATGCTGATATTCTTCTAATTTTGTTTTTGTTTCTTTGTTTTTTTAATAGTGCTTTCACATTGAGTGGTTTTAATGAAAAAGTTGGTTTTAATTTTAAAACCGTCATTAAAACCTGGTTTTACCATACAAAGTTATTGTGTTAAAACCAGCATAACACCATTTTTGAATTGGTTTTAAGTAGGTTTTATGAAATACAACCTTGTTTTCGGTGTACTGTATTCAGTGCTACCAAGTTAAAAATGCTAAGCCAGCTGATAATTTAAATAAAAAACTGTTTACTATTTTGCTGCTCTTAAGGCCCAATTAGTCTAGAGGTAATGTAGACGGGACGTAAAATAACGTGATCAAAACTTCAAGTGTGGTTAGATGGTGAAGTAAAAACGTGTCAGCTGTTTTTAACTGTGTGTGTAAACAAAAAAGAAACAAAGAAATGAATTATAAATTAATTCATGCTCTTGCATCAACAATTTAATTTTTAATCATCCATTTTATTTAAGCTTCTTATTATTTAATAATTATAATTTAAAACACACACTTTTAAATTTTTGTTTATTTATTTCATTTGAGCGCGAGTTCTTTTTTACACTTTTATGTCGACGTAAATTCTTTGTTTACAATGTAAAGTCAGCTGATGTTGTGTATGAAAATCGTGGACAAATTCTGCTGAAAACAGATACGCCACATCTTCCCTACATTCGTTACAGAATAAATAACCATTTGTATGTATTCTCCATTTAGTTATCGTATCAGCTGACACGTCACATCTACGTCTAGGCAAATCGGGCGTTTATAAATTATTGATGTAAACCAAGCCTGCGCACAAAAGGCGAAACATTTAAAATGATAAATACACTGTATGAATGCTGAAAAAAATAGGTATTCATACAAAGTATAAACATTCATAAGTTTATGTAGCTTATTATTAACACTACGGTATAGTAAGCAAAATTTTAGCTCTCTATAAAATCCCTTTGAAATTAAAAAAACGACTAACAAGCAACTGAATAAAATTTGTGTCTCACACACTTTTTTTTTGTAATTATGATTGCCGCTTACAATAATGTAAACAAAACGTATGAATTTTGTTTTGATTTTTTAGCATTGTTAATTTATTACAATTTCTTAAGTTTTTTATAGAAAAACGAAACAACAACAATTTGCCAGGAATTATAAAAGCAAAATAAATAAATACTGTATGATATTTAAAATGAAATACTATGTACTAGAGGTTAGCAACACAGTTAATTAATGTGCATTTCATAAAAATTTTTGGCAGGAATTTTTTTCTTTTAGCAAGCAAGGATGTAATATTCACGAAGAGAATAAATAAACAGCCGAGAAACTTTATAACCTGAACAATATTAACGAGCATCGCTGGTGTAAACAAAAGTAATTATTTTCTTTTAGAATCTTCTAATGCTGTTTTATACATAACGACTTGATTTTAAAGCTCTTGTTCATTTTATATTAATCTTCTTTTACGAAATGTAAAATAAATATGTATTTTGGATACTTTTTTGTTCCCAAAATTTCTTAAATTTTTATAGAAACAAAAACAGCTGCAGCAGCTGCTGGAAAAATAAAAGTTAAAACCAAATTTACGAAAACTTATAGTGTGAAGGCAATGGATTTAGCTTTATGATTTTAATGTTTATTCCAGGTTTTAACTTTTGGTGTGAAAACAGTATAAAGTTTAAAGAAACGAGTAAACTTCTTTCGTTTTTAGCATTTTGCTAACGCACAAATAACGGTAAAAACGGAAGAGAGCAAAAGCAAAAACAGAAGAGAGCAAAGCAATGTAATTCGCTTTAGATCAGCGTCCGCCAAACTAATATTAATGCATTTTATAATTGTGGTAGTAATTTGGGAGCTCTCACCAGGGGTGCTAGATGATTTTGATTCAAAATCGGCATAGTTAAAAAAAATCGGCATTATTGGCATTATTCCCAATTTATATACGATTATCAAATTTTTATTAATAAAACAATTTAGTATTAACTAATGTTTATAACATATAAAATAATATAAAAATAAAAAATTTTAGTACAATAGTCACATTCGCTTGTTTCAATATTCGAGAAGAAACTGTAAAGCAAAATGCAGGCAAATTGGGTATCACAAATAATAGCGAATTATATCAATCTAACGATCTCGAACAGACGTCAGGTGCTACAAAGCTATCGTTGATCCGTAACTGTTCCAAACTTTAAGAACTTTCCCCCAGAACCAGAACCTTATGTAATTAAACATTTTTTGGATGAATTGGGGAGTCCATAAAAAAGCGACATCCTTGTTCAGCTTAAAGCAGGGTTGGAAAAAATTGTGTTTAAAAAAAAAGTCAGACCACTGGGTTTTACTCTTTTTTTTTTTTTTTTGGTATTAGTACTGCTTTTAAATTTCATGCAATTGTACAATATTTTTTTATTTGTTAGTACATTTACTATGTTTTATTATTTATAACGTAATTTTAAACTCTTGGTAGGACCAAGGGGGCGTTATGTACTACAAGCTGCTAAAACCACGGTATACAATGCAATTACTTCGTATGAACCGTTAATTATAAGAAAAATGGCCGAAATTATCTTGTGTGACAACGCGAGGCTTCGCAAACGTTACAAAAAAATTGTAGAAACGATCAAATGCGATATCTTACCGCAAACGTCGTAGTCTCCGTATATTGTTTTTTCTTACTACTTGCTGTTTCGACGGATACAACATGATTTGACAAGTCACCGCTTTACAAATTCTTTCAATAAAATTTTTTTTTTTTTTTTTTTGTAAATTCAACGTGAAAACAAATTAAATTTGATTATACAAAAAAAACGCAGGTTTTTTTAAATATAATGCCATATAAAGCCCGAGTTGGTTTAAATGAGTTACCCACTGGGTTGCCAACTCTTCCCTAAAGTGACTATTAGAAATATTGAACTTCATTCATACGCCGGCAGTATGACAAAATTTGTCAAAATGTATCCTAAGAAGCTTTCTGTCTATTCTAGATTACAAAGGACATGTATAAAAATTGTTACTTGTTGTTATTCATACGAAGTACTCATACTTTACTTTGTCCGATTATGTGCTGAATTTAAAAAAATTTCTTAGTTTTGTTTTCCATTAAAATTTACAGTTTATATTGGATAAATTGCTATTCTTCTTTTTATGCATAAGATATGTAACATATCTGATCTATAAATAAGAATCCAAAAAATCTACATACTTGTTATTTTTTTTTACTTTTATGGGACTTATCTACGAGAAAAATTCTTGTCCGATTATGTGTTGAAGCCACTGTACTTAATTTTAAATAAATTTAACCTTTTTTCTCTTTAGCAGTAGCGCTGACTTATCAACAGTTGTCTCTTTTTAATATAGCAAGTATTTCAGTATTCCCAAAAATCTTAAATTTTGCTAAAACACTGTATTTTTCCATTTTTTTTTTCTCTTTAGTTCTCTTTGTTTATTTTTCGCTTATTTTATGCCTATGAAGAAGAGAAGAGCTGCTCTTTGCGTGAATCTGCTTTAGATAATGGTTCGATGAAGGTTTGCTGTTGATATTACAGGCAAGCGTTCGAGATCAAAAGTTTTGCTGCCACAAACTGACCGACGGGTGAACTTTATGAGTTCTTTTTAGTTTCGGTTCCAAAAAATAACAAAACAGCAATTCAATAACAACAAAATAAATGTTTTACAAACAAATTCTTGTTTATAATCAGCGTTGCCGTTGTGACACTAAAGTATCATTTTCGACCCTTTTTCATGCCACTGGCACTTTTTATGTGTCTTTTTTAATTTATCCCATTGTATCATTTTAACGAAATATATTGCGCTTTTTGGCCCTTTTTGAACATGAGTAAAAGTTCCAAAATTCCTCACGAAAATTCTCAATACACTTAGCTTTTATATATGTATGTTGTATGTATAACATACATGAGTTTTGTGAACAAATTATATTGTATATAAAAATTGAATTAGATATTATTATTACAACAACTAGCTTTTATGCAACTGCCATATTCTATGCATATCTGTTTTGTTCATATAAAGTCAATTGTCAATGTGTGAAATGAACTGATGATCAATTGCGAGCAAGACAAATTGAATAAGGTGGTGTTGCTAATTCGGCTGATTGTTTTTTTTTTTTTTTAATTGATATGGTGATTGATGGTTGTCAAAAGTTTTGTTTATGTTTACAATTGTTGTTGCTTTGTAGTAAACGTTAAATTTGAAATCAATCTTTCCTTTTTTTATTATTATCTAATCTTCTTTATATTTTCTACCAGAACTGAACCCAAACATGAATTAAACAATCGGTCCTTTCAAAGACCACTGAATATTTTCAAAAAGAGACAAACAAAAAACTAAAAAGTTTATAATCGGCCCTTCTCAGGACCTACAAACATTTTCAAAAACAACTTTAAATACATTCATATAAATTTGCACCAACACGGCATTTTATTTGTACAAAAAATATTCAGATTCGGCATGATATATTATTAGTATTATTATGATAATAAATTTGTTTTTTTCTATTTCATTTCAACAGTTACAACAATTCAAGGTTAAAAAATATCCATAATGAAACACACTACATTATTGTCTAAAATGTATAGTATTGTACATTGGGCTGCTACATTTCATGTATGCGTCATTGAAAAGAGTATATACATACTTTGCTATAAAAACATGGTACACACCGTATTAGTTGATATTGAAGTCCATGGGACAAATAAAAGTATAACACAACTAGCAAAAAGGATTCCTTTATTTAAATTAGTTTGTCCAGCTTTGCGTTCAACCAAAGCCTCACCAATGCAGGAAATTTCTTTAAGTCCCTCAGCCAAACCGTAGGTAACCTTTTCGTCAATTAATTAACGTAATCATTGTAAACATTACGATGTTCAGAGTGACTCAAAATGACCAATGCAAAACCTACACCTTTCAACATAGAAAGAAAAACTTCACCAGTAAAAGCTCCGATTGGTATGTTTCTTGTCAGAAATACTAAATCTGCATGAGAACCCAAAATAATTTGAATCTTATCATCTTTTTTTGGAATTTGTTTTCTTTTTGTACTATTTCCTTATATTTCATAAATTCACTTTAAGAAATAAATAAATATTCACCTTAAGGAATATTTTCTCAATCAATAAAGTGAAAATAAATGTCAATACACAAAAGCATATTTTCTTTATGTCAATTATTTTGACATTCATTAGTCACTATAAAAAGCAACAAATGCATGTTGTTCTTGTTAAAATATTAGTTGTTTTAATGGCAACTCCACCTTATTGAATTCGCCTTGATTGCGAGTATGCCATGATTTATGTATGTACATATGTATTTTGATTTAAGTTTTGACAGCGAGTAGCTTTTAAATATTTTTTAAATAGATTTCCGTTTAAGTTTGTAGTTTAGCGTGCCATCCATATTCACATGTTTTTTTTTTACCAAAAAAAAAAAATCTAATAGACAAGTAAGTATTACATTCCGAAATATTTAATTATATTAACTTATGTATAAAAATATATTTTAACTTGAGGTTTGTGATTAAATCAAAAAGAATAGATGAGCAGCAGGCTTCAATAATCAATATGGAAAACCATAAGAATACTGCCTAACATATGTATATTATCACGGGTATCAAAATTTTATGTTGAATAATTTTGGAGTAAGGTTGTTTTGATCGATAAAAGTAGGAGTACTATATTGAAGTGTAACGAAAACAAAAAGTTTAAAAAAAACTAGCAGTTCCGACATAAAAACTCGATACGATAGAGCATGTATGTAGATAGTTACGCTATGGTTCAACGTAATAGATTGGCGGCTGGGGTTGGCGTTTTAGTTTTCGTTAAAACAATTATGAATCGTTTCACACATTCGAACCAACTCGAATATGATTCGAGGCAATCTGTGAATAAAATGGGTGTTTTTGGAAGCTGGTACTTCCAACAAGGCAATAACCTAAAACATATATCAAGGTTTCTAAAGGATTGGGGTTTATATTACGTTCCCAACCGGCTTCATTCTACTTATTAGTCACCTGACATAAGCCCCACAGCTAGTATTACTACTGTTCATACAGTATAACTACTGTATTACTACTGTGTCCATACAAACTACACTATTTTTCGCTTTAGAAAAAGTATACATACAATGTATTTTGATGTTTTGCAATTCACCATATGTATAGTTTTCTGTGTGTAGAATATTGAATTTCTTATTTTTCTTTAAACTTAAAGGACATGTTACACAAAAGCTGATATTTTTTGTTTTATTTTTCGAGTAGATTTACGTTATATCGTTTTTGAATGTATAAACCTTATAGTTCAGATTCCGGGGGTAGGGAAGTATGTATACTATTCCTTTTTTTATATGAAATCGTTACATATATATTTGCTTTGCCTCATAGTAGTGCTTCCGTTGAAAGAACTTTTTCAAAATTTTCACTGATTAAAAATAAACTCACAAACAAACTTAAAATAGAAACTTGTGAATCCATGCTTTCCTCTCTCAATTTGCTCGAATCAGAGCTTGAAGAATGAACTCCAAGTAAAGAATTAATTACGAAATATAGCACAAGTACTAAAAAATGATAAACATTATCAAATGTTTTTGTAAAAGTAACTTATTTTCTTGATTACATGACTAATATTTAAATGTATCTGTGAATTGCTTTTTAGTTTTAACATTGATTTATAATTAACGTATTTATAATTATTTTAATTTAATATAATGTATAATTAACTGTTAAAATTTGTTTTTAATTTTTTTTCGTTGATATATATAAATCTTACTTTTTGTTCACAAAAAATTTCACCCTATTTTACTTTAAAACACCCTTTTTTATTCTTTTGTTTTCTTAAATACCTTTTTTACGACACTTTTTCGAAATTGTCAACGGCAATCCTCTTCATAATAGAGATTCATACTATATAATTTTTTAAATGGTTTTTTTATTAATATTTTTTTTAAGTTTAAATTATTTTTTTTGTATTTGCATATATTTTATATGTATATATACATATATATGTCTGAATTTAACATTTTTATTAAACTTTTTAACATCAGTATCAAAACAGTTTGAATTATTAAACTTCAGATTATCTTTAGAGAAAATAATTTCTTCTACTGATTCATTCAGGGAACATCGAAATTTTGTTTTATTTAGATCAATGGTGTTTATTTCATAGAACAATCGTTTAAGCTTAGCCAGTGTTGCCACAACTTCGAATTTTTGTAACCAAATTTCAAAAAAAAAGTAATCAAAATTTTAAATCATAATTTTAATACAAAGAACATTAAAATATTATTTTATATACAGTTAAGGAAAAAAACTCTACATACACCCCCATATTTTGTGTTTTTAAGATATTCGTAACGCAAATTAATAAAGCATTTGCATTAATATTTAAAGTACCAAAAACAAAGTTTATTTACAAAATAAAAAGCTAATTCAAAAGCATAACAATAACAGAAATAACAAAAACAATAAAAATTCATGAGAAAAAAGTCTACATACAGTCTTAAAAATAGAATACAATATTTAATTTCTTTTAAATAAACAAAAGAAAACAATATATTTTTAATATTTTGTAGGACCACCGTAATACTGGGCGCAATTTCCGACCATGCGCGAATTAGGGCAGTTTTCAGAGTTTCAGGATTTCTGATATCATGTTTGCGCACAGATTTTTCCAAAACGTCCCAAAAATGCTCAATTGGATTGAGGTCTAGTGACTGGGGATGTGTATTGAGCTGCCTTGGTGCATAATAAAGGAGCCAGTCTCGAGCAATATGCGCAGTATGCTTGGGATCGTTATCTTGTTAGAAAATCCATTGGTTTCCCAGGCCCAAGCTTTCCATAGATGGCTTCAGATTTTGTTCCAATATTGTCTTATACTTATATCTGTTCATAACGCCTTCAATAAAGACCAATCGACCAATTCCGGATGCCGCCATAGCTCCACACACCATAACACTGACTCCACCATGTTTCACAGTAGGTATAATATTTTTGGGATCAAGTGCAGTGTTCAGTTTTCGCCAAACCTTGTATCGGCCGTCATACCCGAAAATATTATACTTACTTTCATCGGTAAATATAACTTTTTTCCAAAAATCCAATCCTTTCTGTAAATGTGCCTTAGGAAAGTCCAGGCGAAGTTGACGATTCTTGGCTGAAATAAATGGCTTTTTGCGTGCTGTTCTACTTTTAAAGCCGCTATCATGCAAAACGTTTATTACTGTTCTTATTGAAACAGTAACAGTGTTCGGCTAATTTTGGGGCACTTATTTTTGGATCTTTTTGTACTTCTTTAAGGACACTACTAACATCGCGTCTTGAAAGCTTCTTCTTGTTGGTGTTTTGATAATTTTTTACAATAGTTTGCACTGTAGAGCGACTTAATTTTATTATTTTAGCAAATTCTCCATAAGATTTGTTTTCTTTTCGAAGGTTAACCACCAAATTTCGAATTAATTGTTGTATCTCTCTTCTATTTACCATTTTTAAAGTATACACATTTTTTACAAATCGCTTTCACAATTTAATTGATTTTAATGTTTGAAAAATAAAGCAAATCAAGAAAACTAACGGTTTTTTTTTCCCTTTATCTTCTTCATTTTAAGAGTTGCCAATGCTGTATGTAACTTTTTTCCCACGGATTTTTATGTTTATCGCCAATAGTTTATAAATTATCAATATACTCAAACTTTTTTTTCTTCCAACATTCTTAAATATTGATGTCGTAAACATCAAAATTATGTTTATGTTTATCACTAGTTCTCTAGAAGTTCAAAATATTAGGGTGTATGTAGAGTTTTTTTCCTTAACTGTATGGAATTTATAGCAATAAAAATTTAAATAAAAAAATTTATAGTAAAAAAACTTGGTACAGCAATTGATGTGGCATAGTCCTCCTATTTCTTCTAAACATTTTAACTATAAGGTGTGCCTTAAAATGATAAGGTCACCTTAATATTTGCTCAATTCATCCAAACTATAAAATTTTATGTATGGTCACCATATTAAAAAAAATTCTTCGTTCAAATAAGTGAATAATAAGCCGGTTTTGCTTTTAGATATGTATCATTATATTATGTTTATTTAAATGTATGTAAATAAGTGTAAAATTCAATGCGTATGATAAGATCAGTAATTAATAAGCAATTAATCTAATCAGAAATTTAAATAATATCTGCGCGGTATGGGTCGCGGGAAACCTTTGTCCAGAACGTTGGAGCGGATTTCGCGCGTGGCTGTCGCAGATTGTCACGTTTAATTCCCCTTTGGTCCGGTACTATTTGTTGTCTGCATAAACATTACGCACAAGCAATCCCCACAAATATTCCATGACGGAACGTGCTGTCCAATCAAGTACTTTAATATTGTGCTCCTCAAACCATTGTCTGGTCGACTTGCTGACATAAATTGCTGCGTTCTCTTGCTGAAAGGTGAAAGTTTTGTCAGGTTTTTGTGCCAAATAAGGCAGCAAACGTTAGGACAGAATGGACCTGGTACTCTAAACTATTCATTCGAGTGGAAGGAAAGTAGAGTTCCAGGGTACCATGGGAGCTAAAGCCAGCCTACACCATCAAACTGCCACCGCCGAAATTCCGCTTGGAAAAAAGCAAGGACTCCGCAAACTCCTTACGCTTAATCAGACAGGGAATCTTTTTTTGATAGCTATTAGAATTGTGCTTTTTGAAGCATGTAATTTCAATTCCTCTTTTATTGTTACCGCACTTTTCAGGGAATTCGAGGCCTTTCGTGAAATTAGCCGAGTTTCACGCACAGTCAGGACTTTTGGGCGACCCATTCTTTTGAATTTCCTCTGTTTTTGCACAACACATAAAGATCGTTCCAGTTTTTCGCCACAATTTGTCCTTGTTCATAAGGTGACAAAGGTTTCCCGTGACCCATACCGCGCAGATATTATTTAAATTATAAATTATTTCAAAAAAAAATAAATAAAAATTGTGATACCTTCTGATTAGATTAATTGCTTATTAATCACTGACCTTATCATTTTGACGCATTGAGTTTTGCACTTATTTACATAAATTTTAATAAACGTAATATAGTGGTACATCTCTAAAAGAAAAACTGGCTTATTTTCCACTTATTTGAACGTATTTTTTAAATAAGGTGACCATACGTAATATTTTATAGTTTGGATGAATTGAGCAAATATTAAGGTGACCTTACCATGTTGAAGCACACCTTATATTAACAATCTTCGCATAATATCGTTCTCTCATATGTTTAGTTATGATAAGGTTTTAAAATTTATTTGTGGATAATTTTAGCTCAATAGCCTTTACTAACATATATCTTAATGAATCGCTAAATACCCGAAGCATACAATAGCGTTGAAGTGAAATATGTCTGATAATCGTTCTCTCTTAGCCACTGAACGAAATAGTATAGAAAATTAAGTTTTACTGATTTGATTGCTTGCCAAAACTTATGCTAAATATGTCCCACCGATCTCAACGTGCGAGATCATCATCTATGCAGTTCAGAGGTAATGATTTTTGTCATGAAGAACGTAGACCAGGTTCGAACACGATGAATTAAAGGCATTACTCTATGAAGATTATTTTCAAACTCAAAAAGCTATCAAGATGGAAAAAATTGTAGCTGCAACACTCGGCTAAATGTTCCAAGATCAATTGAAAATATTTAAAAAATAATCACAACCGCCTTACAATTCAGACCTTGCCCGGCAGATTACCATTTGTTTCGATCAGAGTACCTTCAATTTAAAACAGAGTATTTGAAATTGGCTCGATTCGTTATTGGCCTCAAAAAATTTGCGTCTTTTGGTATGAAATCCATATGTTACAAGAAGGATGGGAAAGATCATAGCATACTCACAACAAAAGGCCAAAGTTTGCCAAAAAAACCCATTTTGAAGGTAATATACTTAATAAGAACCTGGGTAATAAACTCTAAAAGAAATCATTATCGAAAATCGAGAAAAAATTGCACATTTACACATCAAAGAAAAAAATAACCAAAACGGCAACACTGCTCAACTCACACGTATTCTTGTCCTCTATTTGCCTGTGTTTTTTTTTTTTAACGCACTGGCAGCGTTACCGTCGGTGCGACTAAAGTCGCATTTTGCTAATTTTTTACCAGCCAAAATCATTTTGTGCGACTTTTCAAAATGTACTAAATTTTGCTACTTTTTATAAGTTTTTGCCACTTTTGCCCCCTTTTCTTGTTATATTACCACCACTAACATTTTTTGTCTTTTAAATGAAGATTTTTCACAATCGGTTTTTCATAATCGCTAGAATATTAATAAACGATATCAACTTTGGAAAAAATTAGCGTTATTCAAGAAGGTGTAACATTTGAAAGTCCGGTTTCCGGTATATGTATATGTATATGTATATGTATATGTATATGTATATGTATATGTATATGTATATGTATATGTATATGTATATGTATATGTATATGTATATGTATATGTATATGTATATGTATATGTATATGTATATGTATATGTATATGTATATGTATATGTATATGTATATGTATATGTATATGTATATGTATATGTATATGTATATGTATATGTATATGTATATGTATATGTATATGTATATGTATATGTATATGTATATGTATATGTATATGTATATGTATATGTATATGTATATGTATATGTATATGTATATGTATATGTATATGTATATGTATATGTATATGTATATGTATATGTATATGTATATGTATATGTATATGTATATGTATATGTATATGTATATGTATATGTATATGTATATGTATATGTATATGTATATGTATATGTATATGTATATGTATATGTATATGTATATGTATATGTATATGTATATGTATATGTATATGTATATGTATATGTATATGTATATGTATATGTATATGTATATGTATATGTATATGTATATGTATATGTATATGTATATGTATATGTATATGTATATGTATATGTATATGTATATGTATATGTATATGTATATGTATATGTATATTGTATATGTATATGTATATGTATATGTATATGTATATGTATATGTATATGTATATGTATATGTATATGTATATGTATATGTATATGTATATGTATATGTATATGTATATGTATATGTATATGTAT